>JAVJIF010008760.1:0-185617 GCA_038442645.1 Agave tequilana
CCTTTCTATGGTAGTGTGGGTTGCCCCTTCATTTTATAGTATAAATCGGGAATGGGTAAGATCCTATTTTCATACTTCGCTTGCCTTCAAATAAAGGTACATCGTATATACGGGTCAAAGGTAAGCTGGCACCGAAGAGGTAAGTAAGTTTTTAGGTTCTAGTTTTCTTTCTTTTAATTTTTTAGTTTAGATTACCAACACCATCAACACCCAACTCTTTGACCACTCTTTTGATTTCTTTGTATATATCTATTTTCTATTTTCTCCACCTTCTTAATCTACCACCTTCTTCCTACTTAACGGTAAAACCACTTTTCTGTTTCTTTAAAGAACTAAAAGAAGATCTTTAACCATTCTTTGTAGTATAAAAGTGAACTTACTAAAAAAACTTCCATCGCTAGTCCCTCCTTGTGGATCACAACCCGCAATAGCCACTTGCTATCACGGTAGAATTGAGTACTTGCACATACTATTCTTAAGTTCTTAAATTTTGTATTCTTGTGTGCAGGTAAAATCTCAACCAGCCTTGTAGGCGGACCTAACGCTCAGCACTCCATCGCTAACTCTGTCCGAGTGCAGTTACGCTGTGAGCGCAACTTCATCAAGGGTGATGCAGAGTGGTTTACTCGCCACCTCACACGTGGGTTAGCTTTGCCACGAGCAGTAACCATTTCGAGTGTGATAGCCTTTAGTACTGTGCGCTAGTTTCGCTCCAGCTTGCTTAGCTCTGCCGATTGTTTGTTTGTCTGATTGTTGACTTTATTTTTGCCTTGCTCAGCCTCTGTGCTTCACTACTCTACTGATAGCTTAGTTATTATCATAATATATGTGTGCGTTGGATGCTGACATTTCTGTCGGTACTTACTCTGCCTTCGGGCCTATTAACCCATTGGCTCTCGCCCACTTCCTCGAAAGAGGGAGTGCTTTCAGACCGTCAGGTCTCTTAGCTACGCCTGGTAGACGGACCTAGCACTCAGTACTTCATCGCTAACTCCGTTCGAGTGTAGTTATGTCGTGAGCGTTGCTTCATCATGGGTGATGCGGAGCGATTTACCCGCCACCACACGCGTGTGGCAAGTAGTAATCACGCCGAACGTGATGGTATTTACTGCTATATGTTAGCTTCGCTTCAGACTTGCTTAGCTCCGCTTGATTGTTCACTTGTTTGCTTGCCCGCTTACATGCTTGATAATTTAACTATTATTCTTTTCTCGATGTTGTGAAGAGTTTGAAATCATTACTGTAACACCCCATCTCGGAATACATACTTAGATACATATTCAAATTTTTTTGATTATATTTTTCAATTTACTTCTTGTATCTATTTTTGTTTATGATTATGTATATGATTGTTTTGCATTGGATCCGGATTCGCGGACTTGGAGTCAGCCGTAGTCTGAATTAGGGACCCGATTCAATTATATTACTCAATTTGATCTTCCTGTATCAAATTAGACCAGTTTTAGTTTCAAACATCGTTTTCCAATATTTTAGATTTTCATAATTTTTTAGAAAATTTTCAAATTAAATTGCAAAATTTTCAAAATCGGTGTCGACCAGTATCACTGATCGTTCCATAATTTTTAATTTACAAATGGAGTTGAATTTCTGAAATTCACTTTCACATTATTTCTTAAAATTATATTTTCTACTTTAATGTATTTTTGGAGATTTGTCTGGATTTATCAAAATTCGACCAGATTTGGTATCGGCCAGTACCACTAGTTAATTTTAGTACTTTTTAATTTAAAAATGGGATTTAATTTCTAAAAACCAATTTCATATTGTTTCTTAGGATCTGTTTTTTATCTCTGGGTATTTTTTAGATTTTTCTGGATTAGTTGATATTTTTTGAATATTAAATAATATTATTCTTATTTGGAATCTCCTCTTTCTTTTCTTTTCTTTTCCTTCCTTGGTTTTCCCCCACCTGGTGCCCACGTGGCCGCCTCCCATTTGTCCCCCTCATTCACATCACTCCTTCTCTCTCCTTTGCAAACGCAGACTTCACTCCTCCTTACCCAAACGCGGACCTCCCCTCCTCTTAGGCACGAACCTGAGTTGATGTGGGTCTCATTTTATGAGAGACCTGAGCCTATTAACCCAAACGCGGTCTCATTTGTATAAGATGCGGTTTTATTTAATTCCCCTTGACTCATATAAATATCCCTTTCTCTCTCTTTCTAATAATACTTCTCACTTTTCTCTCTTTCACTTCTTCTTCTTCCTTCACCCAGCCGATCACCACCAGACCGCCGGCGAGCCACCCCCATGTGCCACCCAACTTCGGCGACGACCTTCTCTTTGTCTCTCCCCCTCCACCAAGCTCTCTCCTTCTCCACCATCATCATTACATCATCTCTGCCATCACCATCACACCGATCACCATCATCTTCTCTACCATCTCTACCACCATGTACACCACCACGTCCATATAAAACACCCTATTCCTAGAATACGTACTCAGATACATATTCTACTTTTTTTTTGATCGTACTTTTCAATTTATCTTCCAGTATTTGTTTTCATCTTGTGATTACATATGTTGTTGCTTGGTATCGGATCCAGATTCGCAGACTTAGGGTCAACCTTAATCTGACCGGGGACCCGATTCAAGTATTTATCAATTTGACCTTTTCAGCAATCAATTTGACTGATTTTAATTTCAAACATTATTTCTAAATTTTAAATTTTTCATAATTTTCTAGATTTTTTTCTAATTATTTTTATAAAAACCCTAAAATGGGATTAAGCGGTAGCGCTGGTTTTTCTCAGATTTTTAATTTACAAATGGATCAAATTTTGACAAATTACTTTCATATATTTTCTTAGAATAATATTTACTATCTTAATATATTTTTTGGAGATTTTTAGAATTTAACAGATTTCAACCAGATTTGGTGTCGACCGATATTTAGCGGTTGATTCTAGGATCTTTAATTTGAAAATCATAAAGAATTTCTTGAAATTGATTTCACCATGATTCTTAGAATAATTTTCTTGATTTTAAGAATTTTGCAGGTCATTCTGAGATACTTGAATTTCAGGCAATAAGGTATTTTTTTCAAAAATTTTATGTATCCGCGACTAAGTCTGGGGAATCCACTAATCAAATTATTTTTAATTTCTCCAACAATCACATTTTTCCCTTTTCCCATTTTTCCCCCCTTTTTTACCTTCCATTTTCTTCCAACAACTTCCAAACAATTCATATACATTTCTAATTCATTCTTTAATCTTCCTCCAAATATCCCCTCCAAAATATCCTAAACACTCAAATGCCCTCTCCCATCACCTAGGCAGGCTATGTCCGTTCACCTTCTCTCTATTTTGCAACAAACCCCTCCCCAAACTTTATCTCCTTTCATTCTAACTCCAACACTAAATCCTTCTCCATTCCATCTTCTTCAACCTTCCATCCTTTTTCAAACCCTAACAAACAACTACTCCTCCTTCATCTCCACCATAGCCACTACAACTACAACTACTACACTACCTCCACATCATCTTGCTCCTTCTCTTCTCCTCCTACTTCACCAAGAATCCCATAAATCCACCATACAAACTACCTTCACAACTTCTTTCTCCAAAACAACCTCCTTCAACTTATCCTCCCACAAGACCACCTCCACTCCTCCACCATCATGGTCGGCCACCACCTGGAGCTTAAGGTCGAGCTCCTTCACCACGGTAACTACTTCGGTGATCATTCTGGTGATCATTCTTGTGAAACTACAATGATAACACCAACGTAACCACCACCATCTTTACTATACAATTTTTATCACCATCTCTTCTACTCTTCTCCACCACCACCACCATCACTGTCACCACCATAACACCACCCTCGTCACCACCATTTTAAAACTCCTACATCACCCTTCCATTATCTCCATCTCCTTCCTTTTCATTCTCCTCCAAATCCACCACCACCAACTCCATCTCACTCTCCCATACTCTCACTTCTCACCATTGGGCCGGCTACCCCCCAGCAACCCATGGTGGTGGCGCACCACCACTAGGGCTGTAACCCTCGGTTCCTAATATACGTATGTCAGTACTGGTATCTGGTAATGATTTATCATCCTGATAGTCAGATTGAGTCATTTCAGCTCAAAATATCATTTTCCATTTTTTAATTTTTTGAGATTTTTGAATTTTTTTGGAATTATTGGAGAAGAATCTCAATTTAGGGTCGATCATTGTCACGGGTTAACTCCGGATTTTAATAGGGAATGAATTTTGAAAATCTTACTTCACAATAATGTTCAGGATGACTTCTTTTATTTTTGAGAATTTTGAGAATTTTTCTAAATTAATAGAGTTTAATCCAATAAAAAATGCATAAATGTTTATTCAAAAAGGAAAAAAATGAATTTAAAATAAAATAAAATAAAATTAGAAAAAATAAAACGAATGTGTATTCATAACAGTTTCGAACCCCACTTGCCCCACATGAATTGAATGCTCTAAGGCCACTTTGGCATTTGTTCCTTTGTGGAAGCCATACTATTTGAACATTTTTCCCTTACCTCTACAACCCAAAAAAAAACAAACTTTATTAATTGTTTCTTTTCAGATTCGAACCATGGCCACCCCCCCCATACTATAACACCCAGACCGCTATGTCACATTGGCGTGTGGGTTTAAAACCCAAGCCCATTTATTTAAATCACGCTTTAATTCCCCCATATTCTCCAACTTCCCCCACTCTCTCTAACTTCTCCTACACTTTCTCCCCCTCATTCCCACTCACACAAACTGAACCCATTACTCCTCTCATGTAGCCTAACTCTCAGGGGGCTTAGGGGTGTGTGTGGTGCCTATAAAAGGGATATCTCATCATCTCAAGTCCCTTACAAAACTTCAATCTCTCTTTCTTTCTTCCACTACAATATCTCTTCCTCTTTCAAATTTGGCGAGATTCTGAAGTGCTGGACGAGGAGAAGAAGTTTCTGACTGAAGAGAAGCGTTTCAGGTATTTTATTTTGCATTTTTGTAGAATTCAGTTTGTTGTGGCATTCACCGAACACGTAGTATGCGTTACATGTTAGCTTTAATTTCACCTTGTAAAACGCATGCTAAAATCACAATAAAATTTTGTAGAACACCTAGGATATGCCTCCTAATTATCATAATTTTTAATTTATTTTTAGAAATTTATTAACAATAAAAAACTCGACTGTGCTGTGCAATGCACTGTGCACAGCACAGTGCAGACCAGCCAGGTCTGGCCTGAGCCAGACTAGACCTGGGTCTGGTCGAGCCAGGCCAGGCCCCGCCTGGCCTGGTCAGGCTCAGCTAGACCTAACTGGGTCTGGGCTCAGCTAGACCCTGGTTCGGGTCTGTTTTACAGACTCGAACCCGACCCCAAAAAAAAGAGAAAAGATAGAAAGGAAAAAAGAAAAAGAAAAAGAAAAAGAAAAGGAATAAATAAAATAAAAATAAGTAGAAAAATAATTATAGCATTTACTGTAGCAAACTAGATCCAAACCCATTACTATAGCAACAGACCCGTTATGCTTTTTATTTATTTTATTGATTTTTAGGTTTATTTTAATTCAGAAAATTCCATAAAATTCACAGAAAATTCCATAAAATTCACATAAAATCACAACTAAATTTGAACTGTATAAAATTATTTTTATGAAATATTACTTAGAATAACATGAAATTAAATATTTTTACAATTACTATTCAATGATAATTTATTTAAAATGACCAATAAATTACTAAATAGCACAAAAAAAATGAAATTCATAGTTCAGTAATTGTAAATATTATACATTAATTTATTAGCTTATGCAAGTATTTTAGTATGAAAATATATTTTTAAATAGTTGCTATAATTCAGATTTTAAATTATTTGAAAATATTAACCAACCAAAATTATAATAAATAGTTAAAAAAATACATTATCACTAAACTTATCACTGAACAAATAACATGTAAAGTCTCTAATTAATTCACGTTATATTAGGCCGCAAATTTTACCCAGAGCCAGTTGCAATTACAGGAATTCAGATTCCAACGACATCAGGAAAGTACACATACCCTCTCTCTCCTTTGTGTCCCATTATTAGTTTATAAATTCCTTTCCGTTCTCAATTTTCATGTCCTTCTTTGATCTCATGTATTGTAAGACATGCATGCATAGAATGTTTGATACATAAATAATCATTCAAGTATAACTATAAATTAGTAAATATTGTACAAGTAAGTTGACGTCACCCTATGTCTTGATTCATATTTTATGATTATGTCTACATCCTAATACACTGGCATCACTTATACTATTATGCATTTATCACTCACTGTTATCATCATGTTCTATTTTTTTTGAAATTTGATATGTAATGTAACTACTAGTTGACACTGAATACCCTTGATACTGGTCCCTAATCCTGTCACGCTGAGTACCACATTATCTTGCATTTACAGTAATTAATAAAATTAACCAAGCTGGGGTTATTGGGAGACTGTAGCAGGGGAAATCCAGGGAGGTGTGCTTGGAAGGGCAACCCCTTGTGGGTTTGGATGCCACACATGATCTTGTTATTCATGCGTGCTCCTGTTATTACATGTTACATGGTACCTGAGTACAGTGAACTGTTTCTCCCTGCTATCAGGATCCACTAACGCATCACTTGTTTGATATGAAGTTGTCCTGTGGGATGGGGCACAGGACAGTTGCATTAGTTAGGATAATAAAACATACTAGACTTAGAATTATCATTTGTGACAAGGATAATCTTGACTACATGATGTTCCTGGACTTGCCATATGATTCTTAACTTGTGATCTTGAGATCGTGTGACCTGATGATTATGATATATGACATTACTCGTCCAGGATGCTTCATGCTCATTATATACATGTCATAGTATACATACATGACCTTATAACACCTGACTGTTCTGTTACTCCCATTAGTATCTTACCTGTCAGTTTTATTACTGTCAGATTTCTGATTCGTTGATTCTAGTGCTTTACTTATATTGCCCTTTACTTTTACATTTTCATATTATTGTTTCCTCTTCTCGTGTGTGCACTTACTGGTCCGCTCCTGACGGACTTTGATTTTTCAGCATCAGAGTTTGATGAGACTGACGAGCCACTGTTCGAAGGAACCCGGGAAGATTACCATGCGTGAGTCCAACGTTTCTTATCTTATGTATTTTGGCATTTTATCTTGTTATGATATCCCGATGCCAAATTTTATCTTCTTTTATTTCTTTTTTGTTATGTTTCTAAATCTTGTAACCAGACAAAGACTATCGTAGATGTATGTCTTTTATGTGAAATGAAACTTCTGGTTGTCTTTTGTATATGTGCGCGAGAATTTGGCTCATTTACTGCAGCATAAGGTATTCACGAAAGAGATTTCCCTCTTTGTGAGTATCTGCTGGCCATCGTCACGTACCCATATTCCGTATTTTAGGAAGCGGGGCGTGACATGGTTTTGTTGGTATCAGAGCCAAGTTTTTATTTTAATTCCGCACCATATAAAGACAATCAGATTCACATATAAGAAAAAGCATCTATAATTGTCTGGATACACATCGTTACCCTAAACTCGTGCCTTAGATTCCCTTCTAAACTATTCCCTATCTGTTCCAGACACTCATGGTTCGGAACAGAAATGTCCCCTCTTCCTCCCAACTCGACCCAACCTCAGAACACGGAGACCTTCCAAACTCTGAAACACATGCTGGAATTGTAGCAGAATCAGAATGGTCTGCTTCGGGCTAGAGTAACGAGGGCTCAGGAGACTGCGGAGCATGCTCTGACGGGTTAAGCTCTAACCATGCGTCGACTAAGGTGGGAATGTCTCGGATTTTTGAAGGTTGCACCCAAGTAACTTCTAAGGAAATGAGACACCACTGGAGGCGGAACAGTGGCTGATCAAGATAGAGCAACTGCTGAATGTCGCAAAAATTCCTGAGGAAGACCGGGTTGATGTAGTGAGCATCCAACTTACTGACATCGCCCATATCTGGTGGACGGCTGAGATGGAAAGGCTGGCTCCACCCATCAGCTGGAAGACGTTCAACGAAAGTTTCTTGGTAAAGCTCTTTCCTATGACTGCTAAAGCAGAGATGGAGCGACAATTCATCAATTTGAATCAAGGAGGACGTACTGTGGATCAGTATGCTGCAAAATTTACCAGACTAAGTCGCTTTGCGCCATACATGGTGGCACAAGAAGGGGACCGTGCCAGGAGGTTTCTTCAGGGGCTGGATATCAATATTCAGAGCCATATTGCTGTACTCCCGCTCAACACCTACGCCCAAGTTCTGGAGACAGCAAGGACTCAGAGAGCATATATTATAGCAAAGGAGGCGACTGCTAGGGCTCTCCCAGAAGCACCCAATGACCCATATTCCTCGAAGATCCGTGTCAGGCCCCCACCACCCAAGAGGCCTGCCCGTTTCCGACACCTGCTCCCATAATAGCTCGGAAGGAGTTGGTCTGCACCTTCTGCCATCTGCCTGGTCATGCTTTGAAGGACTGTAGACGGGCAAACTGCAAGTGCTTGGCTTGCGGGGCTAGTGATCATCAGCTCCGCGATTGTCCCAAGGCCAACAATTCCTTCTTCAGAGGACCCATGTCACAGTAGGCCCCAACCCCGCACAGCCCCTAGTTGCACTTCCAACCCAAAGAGATGTTCCTTAGAACCAAGGGCAAGACGCCTTAACAAGGCCGACCAGTGAAGAAGCAGGGTCGGGCTTATAATCTAACTTTAGAGGAAGCTGAAGTGGCTGATGGAGTCGTTGCTGGTACCCTCTTAGTACAATCTATTCCTGCACATGTTCTCTTCGATTCTGGGCTACCCATTCTTTTATTTCTGCAAATTTTGTTGCTCGACACCACATTTCTTGTGATGATATGGTTAATCCTTGGAACATAGCCACGTGAGGTGGGATAGTTGTCTGTTCTAAGGAATGTAGGAAGTCTCCTATAGTGATATGTGGTAGAGAGTTTCTAGCCGACCAGATTGTAATCACCTAGAGGGAGGGTGAATAGGTGATGGCTAATCTAATGGCCAAATAATGCGGAATTAAAACTTATTTGATGCAAACTAAAACTTCTTAAACTAAATACCAAGTATAACACAAGAGTGTAGCCGGATTCCCCGTGAAGGGCTCTGGACTAACTCTTCAAGATTCCTCTAAATAAGAGTTGAGGTGCCGCGTTGGCTCTCTTTGTTGAATACGAGTGTTAGCAAACAATCCCCAAGCATATAACAATTAAGCACACAATATATCAAGCATATAAACAAAGACAATATTAGCACGCAAGATATAAAGACAAGTAAGAGATAGAGAGAGCAATCGCAAACACGGGAGATTTGTTTCGAGGTTCGAGCACACTTGCTCTACGTCCCCGCCTTCAACACTATGAAGGATTTCCACTAAAATCGATCCCACCGGATCACTTGGTGCCGCAACACCTACAAGCTCTTTGGACTCTCTAGTCCCTCTCTTGTTCCCGCAAGAACACACCGTAAGCTTACTAGCTTGCCGAGGCCGCACCTCAAACAAAGAGTTCACACGCGAACTCGAAACACCGTGAACCCGCAAGTCCGCTTCCTCAAATACAAAGATGGAACTTTGGTGATCACAACACTTTGATTACCTAAAATCCTCTCACAACAAATATCTCTATAGGTAGATATAGTAATGGATAGCTCAAGTGTTTGTATGAGAAAACTAGGATTGAAATGGTGAAGGAAAACTCAAGAATCACTTTTAAAAACTCTTGATAAACTCTCCTTTTGAATGAAAGTATTTGGCTCAAATACAAGTGGAGAAAACTCTTAAAAGATGTAAGAAAAACTGGTGCAAAACCACTTGAAAAATCTTGGATAAAACAGCCCCAAAAGCCCCCTTTATATAGGGCTAGAAAAAACTAGCCGTTGGGGCAATTTTTCAGCCCTGGCAGCTGACGGTCGACCGGCCCGGTCGACCGCCAACCGTCAGAATTCTGACCGTTGGAGCCTCGGTCTACCGGCCCGGTCGACCGCGGCCTGGAACAGAGAGCAGAGCTCCCTGCCGGTCGACCGGGCTTTCCAGAGAGCAGAAGCTCTATGGCGGTCGACCGGGTCGGTCGACCGGCCCTCCAGCAGACTTGGCGTGCACATTCTGTGCACGTCGGTCGACCGACTAGGTCGACCGACTTCAAGCTCGGTCGACCGGTCCGGTCGACCGGCAAAAGCCACGTCAGGTCAGTTTTAGGGATTTAAAAGTTATCTTTTTAGCTTAAATAAAATCCCATAAATTCAGAAAAATCCTACAAAAATAGTTTCAATATTATACTTTGATAATCAACATGTTTGAGCAAAATCAAAACATGTTACAAACAATTTGAACTATTTTTGTAACTTAGAAATTTTAGCTAAAAACAAAATCTGTATTTTTCCAAAATAGATTTTTCCAAAACTTCTCCAAATACAAAAACAAGATATTTTAAACTCTTTTAAAGCATGGTGTGTATGGATATGATCCTCTACACATATATGGTGAAATATCTATATTTTTGACAATAAGCACTACATGGTTTTGGTTAAAGATATGTATACTTTTGAATTCCAAAACTAAATCGGTATTTTTCAAAAAGAAAAACTCTTTTGTATTTTTTCAAAATAAAAATTCTTTTATGAAAACACATATAAATCAAGAGTGTGTGTGTCTAAGATATACTTGAGCAATCCACCAACTATTCTATCCTTTACATTTTATCTAAAAATAAAATCTTATGAAAACAAACCTAGACACAAGTCTTGATCTTGAAGGTCTTCACTTGAAGTCTTCTCATTTTCTTGACTTGGTCCCAACTTGATCCAACGAGCTAGACTCCTATTGAGTACTTGATATGGTCTTGATGCACAAGCTCTTAAATCAAACCGTGCTAGCTCCAAAACTTGACTTTAAATCCTTTGTTGAAGCTAAACACCAACTAAGATCTTGATCATAAATCTGAGACTAAATAAACACACGATCATTAGTACTATAACTACATGAGTTGATCATCATCAAAACTAGAGTGATAAGCCTTTGGGCCAATAATCTCCCCCTTTTTGATGATAACAAAACTCATGAAGTTATATATGCATGGATTAAAGTAAAGCTTCAAGGAAGCTCCCCTTTAACTCATGCATCACAATAAATAAATAGATATGCAATGAAAGCTCATAAACCTGTATGCAAATACAAGGAGATAAACATGTCAATCAAGCATAAAACTCATCAAATTCTTTTTCTCCTATTTGTAAAACAAAACAATATGCATAAACATAAATCCTTCTCCCCCTTTATGAATAAAGCAAGGAAAACATGCATATATACTAAAATACTTCTCTCCTTTTTTGTTAATCATCAACAAAGGGGTTAAAGTAAAAAACAAACAATGTTCTCCCCCTTTGTGTCAAAGAAAAAAAATCAACAAAGGGGTGACATTAAACAAAATCAATAAAAGAGATATATGCGATATACATTCATGAAGAGGAAGATGCTAAGTTAACTTCCTACATACATGCATTACATGAAGAAGGGATGACAAGCCCTAACTCACATAACGCATAATATGCAATGCATAAGAGGAGATGTGAAGCTCCCCCTACACACGTGTACCGCATAAAGAAGAGTTGTCAAGCTCCTCAACATAAGATACACTCAACATGAATCTATATGTAGAGGAGATGTTAAGCTCCCGTTGCATATAGGCAATACACATCAAAACATTTTTAATTTTCAAATTTTCATATTAAAACAAAATTTTGAATTTTTTTCAATAAAACAATTTTGAGATATCTTAGAAAATCAAATTTTAAGATATCATATAAACAAAAAATTTTAAAGGTACCACTTGTAACAATCAAATTTTAAGATACCAATTGTAAATAAACATTACAAATTTTGAATTTTAATCAAAATAGAATCATATTGTTACCAATTGAAAATTATTTTGATATCAATAAAAATACCAATTTTAAAAATAATGCATAAGATTATTAAAATATCAATTGAGAAACCAATTGAAAATAAAAGTTTGAATTAAGCTTAGCATAAACAAACTTTGTGCTTTAAACATGTAAACCTATTTTAAATCAAGCACAAATAAATCATATATATGTTGAAAATGAAAATACCAATAGAAATTGATATTATTTGAAATGAAGCATACATATATAGGAAACAAAATATGAGTATATACAAAAAAATATCAATTGAGATCAAGTATATAACTCATAATCTACCACCCTTTTTGCACAAGATAAAAGATTTTCAATAAAGCTTGCAAGGCATACTCGCCCATCCGTCCACCCATTACGGTGTTGGTAGGGGTTTTTGAAAATAATTTTGAAAATTTAAAATTACTACCAAATGAAGAATAGTAACTAGTTAAAGTAATTTTTAAAAATTAGTTAAAGATCCTTCAAAAACATGAAACCAAATATATATGTCTATCATGAAACATACTAATACACAAGAAGTGACACTCGAAATCTATAAGGCTCAAAAATAATCATGAAACAAAGTCATGAATAAACAAAATAAAGTGTGAGTGCACAAAAGTCATGTAATTAGTATTATCCATGAAGATAATCGATGAAGCTCAAAAACAAACATGAATATCATTTTATCAAACAAATCATGAAAATTCATTTTTCATATAAAGATGAAAATCATAAAAATTCATTTTTCATCTTTAAAACAAACTTCTAGGTATATGTATGTTTTTATCTAAAACTAATAATATGCATACATATCCCAAACATAAAAAGAGTCTATGATATGATTTGCATGAAGGCAAGAGACTCAAGAGACATACATGTATATTTATTAGATTTGAATACAAAATACATATACATGAAGTAAATATGAAATTGACAAAACAAGTGTAAATGAGAAAATTATCAAAACTAGGCTATACATGTGCATCTAGGGAGTACAAATGAACAATGAAGTGCAAACATATATGGATTAATTTGTTGCTCACTACTTGTACACGTATATACACAAGTTTTGACAAATACTACATCTAACCATAGTTTTACCACATGAAGCACAAAACAAATGAACATGCCAAAAAAAATATCATATAAGAAAAAGTATGTAAATAAACTAAGAGATTTAGAGATAGTTACCAAACCAAGAACTATGCTCTAAGTCTCCAAAACATGGTGGTTGTCCCACCAAACTTCCTTGATAGCGGTGCATCAAATATGTGTCCATCATGTCCATGTGCATCCACCATCAAGGCACCAACTCTCTCACGTTTTGTGAGAGCCCGCACCTACATCAAAAGAATAAGGTGGGGATTTTGGTACCCATTTTCTTTGGGGTCCTGAGGGTTAGCATTGTAAGGGACCCAAATATTTTTCTTAGCAAAATTAATATGATGTATCTTATCAAAATAAAAACTTTGCTAAATGGCCTTTGCGGCCACATGTGTACATTTGTACACTCTAGGATGCATATGGGTATGAGTGTGATCGTGGCGTGCAAAATGTGCATATGCATGATGTGGGTATTGTGCATGAATATGGGGAACTTGTTTCTTTTGAAACAAGGATTCCAATATAGAATGATTAAAAGCACATTTGCTTAAAGTTGAGCTTAAACAATCAATTTTACTTTTCAAATATTTGACTTCATTTTTATCAATGGTTGTGGCATGAAGAGCATGATCAACAACCTTTTTCTTTTTAGAAATATTTACTTTTTCTTTTTCAACCATTTTTCTTTTTAAAAATGTTTTCATGTAAAGTAACTTCCTTTTGTTTTTTCACCAAAAAATTTTATTTTTCAAAGTAGTGTTTCCTTCACAAAGATCATTTATTTAGAAATCAAGGAAACATTTTCATTTTTCAACATTTCATTTTCTTTTTCAATGCATGCAACTTTATATTTAAAAGAATCATTTTATTTAACATGCAATCAAATTTCTTTTTCAAATTCTTGTTATCTTTCTTAAGCATATCATATTTTTCTAGGAGTTGTTGACAAAAGGAAGCAAGTTCATTATATGACATATCAACATCCTCTTCTACCTCGGATTCGGTAGTTACCTCAAGGGGTTATCCCCTTGGACCATGTAGCACACGTTGGAAGCGTCACTTCCAACATCCGAGTCGCTCCCCGCATAATATTGTTCTTTTTCACCAAGGGAGAGTATTGTGTTCCAAACTACAAAAGCCGAGTCAAGATTAGGAACCCTACATAAATAATCATTGTTTAGGGTACTCTTCAAAACATGAATGGCTTTTGAGTTAGCCTCAATAAACTTGCTATTGTTAACATATGAATCTTTAATAGTAGCAAGATAAACATGAATGCCTAGGCCTTTGAGGTACATGACATCTTAACCTTCCAAGTTTGGATGTTAAGAATGTCAAAGGTGGGAGGTGACATGAAATCCATGGTGTGTGTACAAATATTGTGATTAGTTATAAAATGAGGATCTTTAACTCTAGGTTGTTAGACCCAAATCAAGAGCACTTGGTTCTGATACCACTTGTAATCACCTGGGGGGGTTAATAGGTGATGGCTAATCTAATGGTCAAATAATGTGGAATTAAAACTTATTTGATGAAAAATAAAACTTCTTAAACTAAATACCAAGTATAACACAAGAGTGTAGCCGGATTCCCGTGAAGGGCTCTGGACTAACTCTTCAAGATTCCTCTAAATAAGAGTTGAGGTGCCGCGTTGGCTCTCTTGGTTGAATACGAGTGTTAGCAAACAATCCCCAAGCATATAACGATTAAGCACACAATATATCAAGCATATAAAGACAAAGACAATATTATCACGCTAGGTATAAAGACAAGTAAGAGATAGAGAGAGAGCAATCGCTAACACGAGAGATTGTTTTTGAGGTTCGAGCACACTTGCTTTACGTCCCCGCCTTCAACACTATGAAGGATTTCCACTAAAATCGATCCCCCGGTTCACTTGGTGCCGCAACACCTACAAGCTCTTTGGACTCTCTAGTCCCTCTCTTGTTCCCGCAAGACACACCGTAAGCTCACTAGCTTGCCGAGGCCGCACCTCAAGCAAAGAGTTCACACGCGAACTCGAAACACCGCGAACCCGCAAGTCCGCTTCCTCAAATACAAAGATGGAACTTTGGAGATCACAACACTTTGATCACCTAAAATCCTCTCACAACAAATATCCCTATAGGTAGATATAGTAATGGATAGCTCAAGTGTCTGTATGAGAAAACTAGGATTGAAATGGTAAAGGAAAACTCAAGAATCACTTTTAAAAACTCTTGATAAACTCTCCTTTTGAATGGAAGTATTTGGCTCAAATACAAGTGGAGAAAACTCTTAAAAGATGTAAGAAAAACTGGTGCAAAACCACTTGAAAAATCTTGGATAAAACAGCCCCAAAAGCCCCCTTTATATAGGGCTAGAAAAAACTAGCCGTTAGGGCAATTTTTCAGCCCTGGCGGCTGACGGTCGACCGGCCCGGTCGATCGCCAACGGTCAGAATTCTGACCGTTGGAGCCTCGGTCTACCGGCCCGGTCGACCGCGGCCTGGAACAGTGAGCAGAGCTCTCTGCCGGTCGACCGGGGCTTTCCAGAGAGTAGAAGCTCTATGGCGGTCGACCGGGTCGGTCGACCGGCCCTCCAGCAGACTTAGCGTGCACATTCTTGCACGTCGGTCGACCGACTTCAAGCTCGGTCGACCGGTTCGGTCGACCGGCAGAAGCCAGTCAGGTCAGTTTTAGGGATTTAAAAGTTATCTTTTTAGCTTAAATAAAATCCATAAATTCACGAAAATCCTACAAAATAGTTTCAATATTATACTTTGATAATCAAACATGTTTGAGCAAAATCAAAACATGTTACAAACAATTTGAACTATTTTTGTAACTTAGAAATTTTGGCTAAAAACAAATCTGTATTTTTCCAAAATAGATTTTTCCAAAACTTCTCCAAATACAAAAACAAGATATTTTAAACTCTTTTAAAGCATGGTGTGTATGGATATGATCCTCTACACATATATGGTGAAATATCTATGTTTTTGACAATAAGCACTAAATATGATTTTGGTTAAAGATATGTATACTTTTGAATTCCAAAAACTAAACCGGTATTTTTCAAAAAGAAAACTCTTTTGTATTTTCCAAAATAACAATTCTTTTATGAAAACACATATAAATCAAGAGTGTGTGTGTCTAAGATATACTTGAGCAATCCACCAACTATTCTATCCTTTACATTTTATCTAAAAATAAAATCTTATAAAACAAACCTAGACACAAGTCTTGATCTTGAAGGTCTTCACTTGAAGTCTTCTCATCTTCTTGACTTGGTCCCAACTTGATCCAACGAGCTAGACTCCTATTGAGTACTTGATGCAGTTTTGATGCACAAGCTCTTGAATCAAACCGTGCTAGCTCCAAAACTTGACTTTAAATCCTTTGTTGAAGCTAAACACCAACTAAGATCTTGATCATAAATCTGAGACTAAATAAACACAAGATCATTAGTACTATAACTACATGAGTTGATCATCATCAAAACCAATGTGATAGGCCTTTGGGCCAACACTGATAGTCATAAACGACTCTAGGTTTGACGTTGTCTGGGTATGGACTGGTTGGGCACTTCCTATGCTCTCATTGACTGTAGGAAGAAGAAAGTTACCTTTCGGGTTCCCAGTCATCCAGAGTTTGAATTTTATGCTGGGGATGTAACTCTTGAGCAAGCCCAATTCAAGAAAAGGCAATTAAAGGGGATGCTAGAGTCCTTGAACTCTAAGGAGCAAGTTAATATACCTGAGGTGGTATGTGAATTTCTTGACATCTTTTCTGAGGATCTACCCGGACTACCCAATGTTCGAGAGATTAAATTTAGTATCGAAATCATGCCTGGAACAGCCCCTATTTCCAAGGCGCCGTACCGCATGGCTTCGATAGAACTAGCGGAACTAAAGAAGAAGATTCAAGATTGCTCGATAAGGGGTTAATCCGACCGAGTGCTTCACCCTGGGGCGCTCCGGTCCTTTTAGTCAAGAAGAAGGATGGAAGCCAGCGACTATGCATTGATTACTAGGAGCTGAATCATGTCACAGTCAAGAATAAGTATCCCTTACCCCGAATTGATGATCTCTTCGATCAACTGGGTGGAGCCACAGTATTCTCTAAGCTAGATCTCCGTTCTGGTTATCACCAAGTACGGGTGAAAGCTGAGGATGTATCTAAGACTGCTTTTCGGACGCGATATGGACATTTCGAGTTCCTTGTTATGCCATTCAGAGTCACCAATGCTCCTGTGATATTCATGGACTTGATGAATCGCGTCTTTGCTCCATATTTAGATCAATTTGTCGTGGTCTTCATTGATGATATCCTAATCTATTCCAGACAAATGAGGAGCACGCTGAGCACTTGAGGATTGTCCTACAAACTTTAAGAAAAGAGAAGTTATATGCAAAGCTTAGTAATGC
Source organism: Agave tequilana (assembly GCA_038442645.1). Taxonomy (NCBI): domain Eukaryota; kingdom Viridiplantae; phylum Streptophyta; class Magnoliopsida; order Asparagales; family Asparagaceae; genus Agave; species Agave tequilana. Next base: position 17,472 of record JAVJIF010008760.1, read on the forward strand.
CCTTTTTGTCTAGACCATGTCTCATTCCTCGGGCATATCATATTTGGGGATGGCATCTCGGTGGATCCATCCAAAGTAGAAGCTGTCAGAAATTGGCCAATTCCTAAGTCTGTCACGGAAGTGAGAAGTTTTCTTGGACTAGCTGGCTACTAGCGTAGGTTTGTCCAAAATTTCTCCAAGATTACTGAGCCTCTAACCAAGCTTACTAGAAAGGAAGTGAATGCCAGTTAGCATTCGAGGAACTGAAGGATCGATTGACGACAGCGCCAGTTCTAGCAATTCCAGATGGATTTGGGGGGATAGTGATACATAGTGATGCTTCTGGGCGCGCCTGGTTGTGTGTTAATGCAATGAGGCAGGGTGATATCATTCGCCTCAAGACAACTGAAGCCCCATAAGAGGAATTACCCAACTCATGATCTGGAACTGGCAGCGGTCATCTTCGCCCTTAAGGTGTGGAGACACTATCTTCTCGGGGAGCGTGTGGAGATATTCACAGATCATAAGAGTATCAAGTACATTTTTACCCAGAAGGAGCTCAACATGCGCTAGAGAAGATCGCTAGAGCTCATGGCAGACTATGATATAGATCTGCAATACCATCCTGGGAAGGTGAATGTAGTTCCTGATGCTCTCAGTAGGAAGCCCTCTTTCATGTTGATGACTCAACAGAAGGAGATGCAGAAAGAGATCCTTAGGTTAGACATGGAGATCATTCTACCAGGAGATATTAGGAGACTCATGACCTTAGTGACACAACCATCTCTTATCGAGAAGATCAAGGAGGTTCAGAAGGAAGACCCTAAGTTGCAAAAGATCAGAGAAGAAGTGGAAGCCAGACTAAGGCAGGATATAGTCATCCATGCAGATGGTTCGCTTCGATTCGGAAGCAGACTCTGTGTACCATCTGGAGAAGTTCGAAGGGAGTTGCTCTCTGAAGCTCACAGTTCCCCTTATTCGGTTCACCCTGGGGGTACTAAAATGTACAGAGATCTTAAGCAACACTTTTGGTGGCACGGGATGAAGAGAGAGATAGCTTGATTCGTAGCCCGTTGCCTTGTATGACAACAAGTCAAGGCGGAACACCAGAGGACGGCCGGGCTGCTACAACTAGTCCCTATTCCCGAATGGAAATGGGAGAATATCACCATGGACTTTGTTGTAGGCCTGCCTAGGAGTCCAAGAGGGAATAATGCTATATGGGTGATCGTGGACCGACTCACTAAGAGTGCTCATTTTATATCTTTTAGAGTCGGACAGCCCACAGAAGCACTGGCAGAGAAGTACATGCAGGAAATAGTCAGACTGCATGGAGTCCCTGTTAGTATTATTTCTGATAGAGACACTAGATTTGTGTCGCGTTTCTGAGATAGTCTCCAGAGGAGCTTAGGCAACAAGTTAAAGTTCAGTACGACATTCCATCCTCAGACTGATGGCCAATCAGAAAGAACCATCCAGATTCTAGAGGATATGCTTAGAGCCTTTATACTGGACTTTAAGGGATCATGGGATGATCATCTGCATTTAGTAGAGTTCTCCTACAGCAACAGCTATCAGGCTAGTATCTAGATCCATATGAGGCACTCTATGGGAGGAAGTGTAGATCTCCTGTGTACTGGGATGATATTGGTGAAAGAAAGCTGCTCGACCCAGACCTGATTTTGCGAACAGTAGAGAAGGTGGCCAAGATCAAGAAACATATGAAAGCCGCTCAAGATCGTCAGAAGAAGTGGGCCGATGCCAAGAGAAGACCCTTAGAGTTTGCAGTAGGTGACCATGTATTTCTTAAGATCTCACCAACTCGAGGGGTCATTAGGTTCTATTGCAGTGGGAAGTTAAGTCCCAGATACATTGGACCTTTTGACATCATTGAGCGAGTCGGAGAAGTAGCATACTGGGTGGCCTTACCTCCAGTACTAGATGGTGTTCATGACGTATTCCACATCTCTCAATTAAGGAAGTACGTCCAGGACGACCAACATATCCTGGACTAGTCAGATCTGAGACTGAACCACGATCAATCCTATGAGGCTCAACCAATCCGCATCATCGAAAAGAAGGAGAAGGTTCTGAAGAACAAGACTATTCCTCTGGTACTGGTGTCTTGGGATCCAAACTCTCCTGGGGATTCCACCTGGGAACGGGAAGATGAGATCAGGGCTAAATATCCTCATCTCTTCTCAGGAAACTTATCTCACTTCTAGCTATCTATTCATCATCTTATAGCTTAGAATACTCTTCTCCTTGTTTACTTTTGAATTTCGAGGACGAAATTTTTTATAAGGTGGGTAGGATTGTAACCCTCGGTTCCTAATATACGTACGTCAGTACTGTTATCTGGTAATGATTTAATCATCCTGATAGTCGGATTGAGGTCATTTCAGCTCAAAATATCATTTTCCATTTTTTTAATTTTTCGAGATTTTTGGAATTTTTTGGGAATTATTGGAGAAGAATCTCAATTTAGGGTCGATCGGTGTCACGGGCTAACTCCGAGATTTTTAATAGGGAATGAATTTTGAAAATCTGACTTCACAACAATGTTCAGGATGACTTCTTTTATTTTTGAGAATTTTTGAGAATTTTTCTAAAATTAATAGAGTTTAATCCAATAAAATAATGCATAAATGTTTATTTAAAAAGGAAAAAATGAAATTAAAATAAAATAAAATAAAATTAGGAAACAAAAACCGCATGTGTAATCATAACAGGTTTCGAACCCCACTTGCCCCAGATGAATTGAATGCTCTAACCACATGGCCACTTTGGCATTTGTTCCTTTGTGGAAGCCATACTATTTGAACATTTTTCCCTTACCTCTACAACCAAAAAAAAAACAAACTTTATTAATTGTTTCTTCTCAGATTCAAACCATGGCCACCACCCCCGTACTATAACACCCAGACCACTTTGCCACATTGGCGTGTGGGTTTAAAACCCAAGCCCATTTATTTAAATCACGCTTTAACTCCCCCATCTTCTTCCAACTTCCCCCACTCTCTCTGACTTCTCCTACACTTTCTCCCCCTCATTTCCACTCACACAAACTGAACCCATTACTCCTCTCATGTAGCCTAACTCTCGGGGGGCTTAGGGGTGTGTGTGGTGCCTATAAAAGGGACATCTCATCATCTCAAGTCCCTTGCAAAACTTCAATCTCTCTTTCTTTCTTCCACTACAATATCTCTTCCTCTTTCAAATTTGGCAAGATTCTGAAGTGCTGGACGAGGAGAAGAAGATTCAAATTGAAGGAAAGCATTCCAGGTATTTCATTTTGCATTTTTGTAGATTTAGTTCGTTGTGGCATTTCACCGAACATGTAGTATGCGTTACATGTTAGCTTTAATTTCACCTTGTAAAACGCATGCTAAAATCACAATAAAATTTTGTAGAACACCTAGGATATGCCTCCTAATTATCATGATTTTTAATTTATTTTTAGAAATTTATTTACAATTGAAAAAAAAACTGGACTGTGCTGTGCACTGCACTGTGCACAGCACAATGCAGACTAGGCCAGGTCTGGACTGAGCCATACCAGACCTGGGTCTGGTCAAGCCAGGCTAGGCTCAGCCTGGCCTGGTCGGGCTCAGCCAGACCTGACTGGGTCTGGGCACAGACCCAGTCCGGGTCTGTATGCAGACCCGGGTTCTGGTCTGTTTTACAGACCCGAACCCGACCCCATAAAAAAAAGAAGGAAAGAAAGGAAAAAAAAGAAAAAGTAAAAGAAAAAAAAAAGAAAAGAAATAAATAAAATAAAAATAAGTAGAAAAATAATTGTAGCATTTACTGTAGCAAACTAGACCCAAACCCATTACTGTAGTAACAGACCCGTTAAGCTTTTATTTATTTTTATTGATTTTTAGGTTTATTTTAATTCAGAAAATTCCATAAAGTTCACAGAAAATCACAAACTAAATTTGAAACTGTATAAAAATTATTTTGATGTAATATTACTTAGAATAACATGAAATTAAATATTTTTGTAATTACTATTCAATGATAATTTATTTAAAAATGACCAATAAATTACTAAATAGCACAAAAAAAATATGAAATTCATAGTTCAGTAATATGTAAATATTATACATCAATTTATTACCTTATGCAAGTATTTTAGTATGAAAATATATTTTTAAATAGTTGCTATAAATTCAGAAGTTAAATTATTGAAAATATTAACCAACCAAAATTATAATAAATAGTAAAAAAAAATACATTATCACTAAACTTATCACTGACTAAATAACATATCAAGTCTCTAATTAATTCACGTAATATTTTGGCTGCGAAATTTACCCAGAGCCGGTTGCAGTTACAGGATTCATATTCCAAACGACATCAGGCAAGTACACATAACCTCTCTCTCCTTTGTGTCCCTTTATTAGTTTATAATTCCTTTCCGATCTCAATTTTCATGTCCTTTGATCTCATGTATTGTAAGACATGCATGCATAGGATGTTTGATACATAAATAATCATTCAAGTATAACTATAAATTAGTAAATATTGTACAAGTAAGTTGACGTCACCCTATGTCATGATTCATATTTTATGATTATGTCTACATCCTAATACTCTGGCATCACTTATACTATTATGCATTTGTCACTCACTGTTATCACCATGTTCTATTTTTCCCGAAATTTTGATATGTAATGTAACTACTACTTGACACTGAATACTCTTGATACTGGTCCCTAATCCTGTCATGCTGAGTCACACATTATCTTGCATTTACATTAATTAATAAAATTAACCAAGCCGGGGTTATTGGGGAAGACTGTAGCAGGGAAATCCAGGGAGGTGTGCTTGGAAGGGCGACCCCTTGTGGGTTTGGATGCCACACGTGATCTTGTTATTCATACTCACTTCTGTTATTACATGTTACATGATACCTGAGTACAGTGAACTGTTTCTCCCTGCTATCAAGATCCACTAACGCATCACTTGTTTGATATGTAGTTGTCCTGTGGGATGTGGCACAGGACAGCTGCATTAGTTAGGATAATAAAAAATATGAGAGTTAGAATTATCATTTGTGACAAGGATAATCTTGACTACATGATGTTCCTGGACTTTCCATATGATTCTTAACTTGTGATCTTAAGATCGTGTGACCTGATGTTTATGATATATGACATTACATGTCCAGGGTGCTTCATGCTCATTATATACATGTCATAGTATACATACATGACCTTATTTCACCTGACTGTTCTGTTACTCTCATTAGTATCTTAACTGTCAGTTTATATTACCGTCAGATTTATGATTCGTTGATTCTAGTGCTCTACTTATATTGCCCTTTACTTTTACATTTTCATATTATTGTTTCCTCTTCTCGTGTGTGCACTTGCTGGTCCGCTTCTGACGGACCATGATTTTTCAGCATCAGAGTTTGAGGAGACTGACGAGCCACTGTTCGAAGGAACCCAGGAAGATTACCAGGCATGAGTCCGACGTTTCTTATCTTATGTATTTTGGCATTTTATCTTGTTATGATATCCCGATGCCGAAATTGTATCTTCTTTTATTTCTGTTTTGTTATGTTTCTAAATCTTGTAACCAGACAAAGACTATCGTAGATGTATGTCTTTTATGTGAAATGAAACTTCTGGTTGTCTTTTGTATATGTGTGCGAGAATTTGCTCATTTACTGCAGCATAAGGTATTCACGAAGGAGATTTCCCTCTTCGTGTGTTTCTGCTGGCCATCGTCACGTACCCGTATTCAGTATTTTGGGAAGCGGGGCGTGACAAGGGATAGCCACCCTAGGGGTTGAGCCCCTATTCATTTTTGCTATAGTGATTTCCCTGATTTGTGACTCGTGCGCGCAGCGTTTCCGTGAAGTTCTCTTTTAGGGGAGTGACTTGTATTGTTTTGACCAGTGTCCTCGCCTTGATTTGGGTATCCCACTTTGACGGGTGTATTGTACTTTTATTTGCATTTTGTGATTCGTGTGAGTTGTAATTCATGGAATGTGATTAGTCTATGATATTGCACTTTTATATCGCATTTTCCTATTGATTTATGAATAAAATTTCATTTCTAAACCGTATTTTGGTTTTTTGCAGATAATCAAGACTAGAAGGGAAAAGGTAATAAGAGCTTAATTAAACCCATTTTCGGGTAATTAAATCCAGATTTCTTGGAGGCCACGCTAGAGAGTTTCTAAAGATACATTGAATCTAGATGTTGATGCGTGTCTGACGAAAATACGGATGTAAATACCCAAATCTGAGAATACCCGAAGTTCCACGAAGCGAGACGAAATCGCTCGCCAAAACTAAGGACCTAAGTCCATGGTATGGTCGTGAAAACGCGGTTATGACCGCGTTTTAACAGCCATCTTGGCGAGCAACGCATCGATTTTTGACGCATGACCTCATCTCCTCTTCTGGAACCTCCTATTGCCTATATTATATATATCGCTCCCTGCAGAGACTTGAGACGGAAGGGGATGAGAGCAGTAGCTAGGGTTCTCCTCCATTAGTGTAGAATAGTGTAGTCTTTCTTTCTTTTTCTTTTGTATTTTTATTTCCTTTTAGATTGATGTATTAGGGCTGAGATGATTCAGAGAGAAATAGAGAGATATTGATGTAATAGATGGTGAAAATCTATGTAAAGGTGTATCCTTTTTTCTCCATTGTAATCTTCTCCATCTTCTACATGATGCTTAGCTAGTTTTTTCTTCTCATGGCAATCTAAGTACTAACCACTAACTAGCTAACTGCTTACTTGATAATCCACATGAATCTAATAGCCTCTACAAGGCCTTGCTCTTGCAAGAGTAATTGATGGCTTATGATGATGGATTCTAACTTCTAACATTCTAACAACTAACCCACTAACAAGCTAACTTGCAATATCTTCTTTATTTCATTCTCACCTCTACTTAGTTTTGATGATCTAATAGTAACTTGCAACTTATTGTGTAGTATGGATATGTTTGAAGGTAGAAGAACCTTCTTATATGCTATACTTTGTATCGTCTCTTGATGCCAAGGATTAGTGATGGCCAAGGATCCATGTGAGGCAACTATTACTACGATGTTAGCAGGGTTACTGGAGCAATTAGTAGTTAGTAGCCATGAGTTTTCTTTCATAGTTTTCCTCCTTCTCTTTACTTTGTTTTAAAATTATTTTCAAATTATCAATATTTTCACCATCTTCTTAGTTCATCCTTATTTTCATCTTCTTCACCATTGTTTTCATTTTATTACCAAAGTTTCATCTTCTCGTTTTCTATTTTGTTTTTAAACCCACTTTCTAAATCACTCCACTTTATATTTTATTTTTATTTTCTTATTTTCTTTTACCGATTTCACAACCACTTCTCCATTATTTTCAGTTCGTTGGTTTCATCGCCTCCTCTACCTATCACTTCTGGATTCTTCCCTTTTTCTTTTCTCATTCTTTGAATAAAGAAGAAATCGTTAACATAATACGTGAATAAGAACCGTTAATGCTTCTATCACCTCCCGTCCTGTGGATTCGAACCGTTGAGCCAATGCTATAAGGAGTATCAAGGGAACATTAGCACACACATATTTACATTAATTTCATAAAATACACGTTTCAAAGTGTTGGTTTTACCCCGATCAAATTTTTGGCGCTGTTGCCGGGGATGGGAATGGTTTTGATTTCACGTTTTTTTAACATTTTCTTCTTTGTTTTGGTGTGCAGGGCAATTTTTACAGAATTTTTATATTGTAGAAGTCTACTCTTACTTGCCTCCTTACTCTAGAAAGACAGAAAACTTGCATCTAAAACTTTGCCGTGATAATCAAAGAAAATCCGCGAAAATGTGGCAATTCTGTGGAATTATACTTTGTCTTTTGTAGGAAAATTTCAAGTTGCATATATTGTTGTATTCTTCTGATAATTATCTGCTTTAATTTCCCACACACTGTAATAAATTAAAGATCTAAAATACGGTAATTGGACACTTTTAAAATGGTTTAAACATTTGCATTTAGGCACGTGTCAATTCAATTCCAATATATTGTATTTTGTTCTATTGTTGTGATATAGATTGAGGTGTATATATGGCATCGCATATAGCATAAGACAAACATGTGGATAATTTACTCGCTTTGTGTGTGCTTCTTGTCTATATTGCATACTTGCAAAAATTAAAATTAAGGGAAAAACTCAATACAAGATAAGGTGGGAATTCATCACCCTTCCTTAGACCAAAAACCACCCCCTACTCACACAACCCAAGCCCTAATAAAAATTGATAAATATTACCCCTAGAGACATCTCAAACTCATTAAGAGATTGACCGAGGGTGGAACTTGTTTTGAATCTTACTCTTGTAAAATCAGTGTTTAAGGTTAGGGATTAAGCGGTTACCCTCGAAGATACCGTAGTTTGGCCGTTGCTTACGTACGGATACCTCTTACCGTATTTTGCCCTTACCTAGCTGATTTGCTTGTGGTCAGATTAATACAACAACCTCCCCTAGGTAATCGACCAGTTAGGAGTCGTCTAGGTCTAGGTTAACCCTAGTATAGGCTTGGTTTTGACTTTTTCTTTCTTTTTTGTTTGTTGGTTGCTTTTTCTTTTTTATTTGTGTTTGTTTGTGATATGGAATTCAACAACAAAAAATTTTTCAATCCAAATGTGAATCATTTTTCACACCGACCTCATTTGACTCGGATAACTGGCTTTTTATAACATGTACCAACCAAATAGGTCGGATTGGTGATCCATCGCTGATATTTCACATTCATTGTTACATTCTCATACTTATTATATAATAAACTCTGCTTTTAATCCTAATTATTGTCTAATTTATATGCAGGCCTATTGCTAAAGGAAAGGAAGAGAAACGAGCCCAAAAACTCATCAAAATTCTAAATTAATTCAGAATTAATTCAAAATAAGAAAATCAGGGCAGATCATGGCAAATCAGAGAGGTTGAAAATCGGTTACAATGAATCTTCCCAAATCAATTGGTTAAAGCCAAAATCAAAGGCCGTTCGTCAGATTCAGGAGCTGAAACGGGAATACCAGCAGGAGATAAAGGCATATCAGTAAACTAAGAGTACCACCTACCAGTTGTGGCCACTTAGCACACCATGGCCGCGAAAACGTGACCAAAGCCGCGTTTCTACAGCTTGGTTAGGTCAGTTGGGGGAGCGTTTGCTCCTCCTATCTGTTGGCCCGAAGGCCCATCACTCTAGTTTTGATGATGATCAACTCATGTAGTTATATTTACTAATGATCTTGTGTTTAATTAGTGACAGATTTATGATCAAGATCTTAGTAGGTGCATAGCTTCAACAAAGGATTTGAAGTCAAGTTTGGAGCTAGCACGGTGTTTGGACCAAGTCAAGAAGATGAGAAGGCTTCAAGAGAAGACTTCAAGAAGATGAAGACTTGTGTCTAGGTTTGTTTTTAGAAGATTTTGTTTTAGATAAAATGTAAAGGATAGAGTAGTTGGTGGATTGCTCAAGTTTATATACACACACACTCTTGATTTAGTCTGTTTTAGAAAAGAATTTTTACTTTGGAAAAATATCATTTTGGTTAAAACATATAACTTTAGTTTTTAGTGTTTCTCATATACATGTCTTTTATCCAAACCATGTTTAGCGCATAATGTCAAAAACATAGATATTTCACCATGTTTGTGTAGTGGATCATATCCATACACCCTATGCTTTCAAAGTTATTTAAATATCTTGTTTTTGTATTTGGAGAAGTTTTGGAAAATACTGTTTTCATTTGAGCCAATATTTTCAACTTACAAAAATTGTTCAAAACTTTTGTAACATGCCTTGATTTTGTGCAAGCATGTTTGTTTATCAAAGCATAACATCAAAACTATTTTTGTAGACTTTCTGTAATTTTATGGGAATTTATTTGAGCCAAAATGACTTAGTTTTATATCCATTTAGTTCCCTGACCTGGCTTCAGCCGGTCGACCGGGACGGTCGACCGCAGCTTGAAGTCGGCCGACCATCACGGTCGACCGAAGTGCACGGACGTGCACGCCAGTTCTGGCAGGAGGGCCGGCCGACCGACCCGGTCGACCGTCCAGAGAGCTCTGCTCTCTGGAAAGGCCCCGGCCGACCGAGCGGTCGACCGGACAGAGAGACTTGCTCTCTGTATCCTGGCTCGATCGACCGACCTGTCGACCGATGACACAACAGTCTGAAATATGACCGTTGGCCGATCGACCGAGCGGTCGACCGACAGGCCTGACAGACCCCAACGGCTAGTTATTCAGACTCTATAAAATGGGGCATTTGGGGGCTGTTTTGATTAAGATTTTAGGAGAGCTTTCAAGCTAGTTTTTCTTATCCTTTCAAAAGGTTTTCTCCACATATTTGAGATCAAATATTTCCAATCAAAAGAAAAGTTTATCAAGAGTGTTAAAAGAGATTTTCTTGAGTTTTCCTCCACCATCTCTTTCCTAGTTTTTCTCACACAAACACTTGAGCTATCCATTGCTATATCTACCTATAGGAGTGTTATTGTGAGAGGATTTTAGGTGATCAAGAGTTGTGATCACCAAAGTTCTTCTTTGTTCCTTTGAGGAGGCGGACATGTGTGTTCGCATTGTTTCGGGTCCTAGTGTGGACTCGGTGTTTCGGGTTCGGGTGCGAACTCTTGTTTGAGGTGCGGCCTCGGCGAGCCGGTGGGCTTGCGGTGTGTACGGACTAGAGAGTACGAGAGTTGTAGGTGTTGCGGCACCGAGTGATCCGTGGGATCGATTATAGTGGAAATCCTTCGTGTGCCGAAGGTGGGGATGTAGAGCAAGTGTGCTCGAACCTCGAAACAAATCCCTTGTATTTGCGATTGCTCACTCTCTCTCTCTTTGTCTCTTGTTTATATCTTGCATGCTATTACTTGTCTTATCTTTACATGCTTGATATATTGTGTGCTTAATTGATATACATGCTTGGGTTGTTTGCTAACACTTGTATTTAACCAAGAGAGCCAATGCGGCACCTCAACCCTTATCTAGGGGAATCTAGAGGAGTTTGTCCAGAGCTCTTCACGGGGAATTCGGCAACACTCTTGTATTATACGTGGTGTTTAGTGTAAGAGTTTAGATTAGGTCATAATAGTTTTTACTTCCGCATTATTTGGCATTAAGTGAACATTAGATTAGCCATCACCTATTCACCCCCCCTCTAGGTGAACTTACAATTGGCATCAGAGCCAAGTGCTCTGAATTTGGGTCTTACAACCTAGAGTTAAAGATCCTCCATTTTAGGCTAATCACAATATTTGTACACACACCATAGACTTCATGTCACCACCCACCTTTGACATTCTTAACATCCAAATTTGGAAGGTTAAGATGTCCTTGTACCTCAAGGCCCTAGGCATTCATGTTTATCTTGCTACCACTAATGATTATTGTTTAAATGGCAAGAATTTGAGGTTAATGCAAAAGCCCTTCATGCTCTAAAGTCTACCCTAAATGATGATTATTTATCTAGGGTTTCTAACATTGATTCGGCTTTTGTAGCATGGAACATCATCACCTCCCTTGGCGAAAAAGATCTATATTATGCCGGGAGCGATTCGGACGTTGGAAGCGACACCTCCAACGCATGCTATATGGTCCAAGAGGATAACCCCCTTGAGGTAACTACCGAATCCGAGGTAGATGAAGATAATGACATGTCATATAATGAGCTCACATCTTTTTGTCAACTACTGCTTGAGAAATATGACATAATTAAGAAAGAAAATAAAAATTTGAAAAGAAACTTGATTACATGCATATAGAACATGATTCATTTAGAAGTAACATTGCATGCTTAAAAAAAGAAAATAAAGATTTGAAAAATGAGAATGTTTCCTTAATGTCCAAGTTAAATGATCTTTGTGAAGGAAACACTTGCTTGAAAAATCAAATTGTTTTGGTGGAAAAACAAAAGGAAGTTGTTTTTTAAGAAAACTCTTGTTTAAAAAGAAAAATGTTTGAAAAAGAAAAAGAAAATGTTTCTAAAAGGAAAAAGAAAAATGATTCTATTTCTCACCATGCTTTACATACCACCATTGAAGATAGTGAGATTAAACTTTTGAAAAATAAAATTAATTGTTTGAGTTCTACTTTGAGCTCTTGTGCTTTTAATCACAATAGATTGGGGTCTTTATTTTCAAAGAAACAAACTCCACATATTCATGCACATCATCATCATGCATATGCTTATGTTGCACGCCACGATCATACACATACACATAAGCCTCCTAAGGTATACAAATGTACACATTGTGGCCGCAAAGGCCATTTAGCAAAGTTTTGTTATGATCGGATACATCATTTAAATTTTGCTAATCATAAAAATGTTTGGGTTCCTTACAAGACTAACCCCCAAGGACCCAAAAGAAAATGGGTACCAAAACCCCACCGTGTGTTTTTGATGTAGGTGAGGGCTCTTACAACACGTGAGAGATTTGGTGCCTTGGTGGTGGTTGCATGGACTAGAAGGACATACATTTGATGCACCGCTATCAAGGAGTTTTGGTGGGACAACCACCATGTTTGGAGTTTTGGAACATAGTTCCTTTGTTGGTAACTATTTCTAAACTCTTATTTTATGTACATGCTTATTCATTTGTGATATCATATAGCATGTTCATGTTTTTATGTGTTTTGTGCTTCATGAGGTATATAACTTGTTTAGATGTAGATTCTATTAAAACTTGGATTTATACATGTACAAATAGTGAGAACAAATTGATTCATATATGTTTGCACTTCATGCTCATTTGTACCCACTATATGCACATGTATAGCCTAGTTTTGATGATTTCCTCATTTACACTTGTTTTGCCAATTTTCATGTTTTTACTTCATATATATGTAATTTTTATTCAAATCTAATAAATATACATGTATATCCTTTTTGAGTCTCTTGGCTTCATGCAAATACTATTAATAGACTCCTTTTATGTTTGGGATATGTATGCATATTGTTAGATTTAGATAAATCATACATATACCTAGAAGTTTGTTTTGTTTTAATGAAAAATAAATTTTCATGTTTTGTTTGATAAAATAAAATGAATAATTTGTTTTGATCATTTTGAGCCTTAATGACTATTTTCATGAAAATGCTATATACATGATTCTTGTACACTCATACTTCATTTGTTTTGTCATGACTTTGATTCATGAACACTTTTATGAGCTTAATCGATTTCGAGTGTCAATTCTTGTGTAATTGGTATGATTCATGAAATACATATGTTTTGGTTTCATATTTTTGAAGGATCTTTAACTAGTTTTTCAAAAATTAATTTAACTAGTTATTTATTCTTCAATGTTTATGAGATATACACATGATCCTATTATTGTTTCAATTGGTATCATTAAATCGTTTCAATTGGTATCAATTTGACTCTATATTTGTATATACTCATTTTTATTTTCTTATATATGTATGTATCAATTTCATTTGGTATACTCATTTTTCATACATATATATGTGTTATTTGTGCTTGAGTTAAAATTATTTTACATGTTTAAAGCACAAAGTTGTTTATGATAAGAAAATAAAAATTTTAAGAAAAATTGAGAAAATTTAAAATTTTGTTTTATAAGAAAAATCAAAAGATTTTGATTTGTATTGCCTATATGCAAGGAGAGCTTAACATCTCTTCTACATATAGATTCATGTTGAGTGTATTGTATATTGAGGAGCTTGACAACTCTTCTTTATGTGATACACGTGTGTAGGGGAGCTTCACATCTCCTCTTATGCATTACATATTATACGTTATGTGAATTAGGGCTTGTCATCCCTCTTTCATGTAATGTATATGTGTAGGGAAGTTACTTAACCGTCTTCCTCTTCATGAATGTGTATCGCATATAACCTTTTATTGACTTATTTGTTTACACCCCTTATTGATCTCTTTGTTTATGACAAAAGGGGGAGAAAACTTTGTTGATTGTGTTTTTACCCTTTGTTGTTGATTGACAAAAAGGGGGAGAAAGATTTTGGTTATATGCATGTTTTGTGAAAAAGATTGTTTATGCATATATGTTTTGTTTTGCAAATAGGAGAAAAAGAATTTGATGTGTTTTATGCTTGATTAGCATGTTTACTCCTACATTTGCATACATGTTTATGAGCATACATTGCATATTTATTTGTTTAGTTGTTATGCATGAGTTAAGGGGGAGCTTCTTTGAAGCTTTATTTTAATCCATGCATATATAACTTCATGAGTTTTGTCATCATCAAAAGGGGGAGATTGTTGGCCCGAAGGCCCATCACTCTAGTTTTGATGATGATCAACTCATGTAGTTATGTTACTAATGATCTTGTATTTAATTAGTGACAGATTTATGATCAAGATCTTAGTAGGTGCATAGCTTCAACAAAGGATTTGAAGTCAAGTTTTGGAGCTAGCACGGTGTTTGGACCAAGTCAAGAAGATGAGAAGGCTTCAAGAGAAGACTTCAAGAAGATGAAAACTTGTGTCTAGGTTTGTTTTTAGAAGATTTTGTTTTAGATAAAATGTAAAGGATAGAGTAGTTGGTGGATTGCTCAAGTTTATATACACACACACTCTTGATTTAGTTTGTTTTAGAAAAGAATTTTTACTTTGGAAAAATATCGTTTTGGTTAAAACATATAACTTTGGTTTTTGGTGTTTCTCATATACATGTCTTTTATCCAAAACCATGTTTAGTGCATAATGTCAAAAACATAGATATTTCACCATGTTTGTGTAGTGGATCATATCCATACTCCCTATGCATTCAAAGTTGTTTAAATATCTTGTTTTTGTATTTGGAGAAGTTTTGGAAAAATAAGTTTTGGAAAATACTGTTTTCATTTGAGCCAATATTTCCAACTTACAAAAATTGTTCAAAACTTTTGTAACATGCCTTGATTTTGTGCAAGCATGTTTGTTTATCAAAGTATAACATCAAAACTATTTTTGTAGACTTTCTGTAATTTTATGGGAATTTATTTGAGCTATAATGACTTAGTTTTATATCCCTTTAGTTCCCTGACCTGGCTTCGGCCGGTCGACCGAGACGGTTGACCGCAGCTTGAAGTCGGCCGACCGTCACGGTCGACCGACGTGCACGGACGTGCACGCCAGTTCTGGCAGGAGGCCGGCCGACCGACCCGATCGACCGTCCAGAGAGCTCTGCTCTCTGGAAAGGCCCCGGCCGACCGAGCGGTCAACCGGACAGAGAGACTTGCTCTCTGTATCCTGGCTCGGTCGACCGATGGCACAACGGTCTGAAATATGACCGTTGGCCGGTCGACCGGGCGGTCGACCGACAGGCCTGACAGACCCCAACGGCTAGTTTTTTCAGACTCTATAAAATGGGGCATTTGGGGGCTGTTTGATTAAGATTTTAGGAGAGCTTTCAAGCCAGTTTTTCTTATCCTTTCAAAAGGTTTTCTCCACATATTTGAGAGCAAATATTTCCAATCAAAAGGAAAGTTTATCAAGAGTGTTAAAAGAGATTTTCTTGAGTTTTCCTCCACCATCTCTTTCCTAGTTTTTCTCACACAAACACTTGAGCTATCCATTGCTATATCTACCTATAGGAGTGTTATTGTGAGAGGATTTTAGGTGATCAAGAGTTGTGATCACCAAAGTTCTTCTTTGTTCCTTTGAGGAGGCGGACATGTGTGTTCGCATTGTTTCGAGTCCTAGTGTGGACTCGGTGTTTCGGGTTCGGGTGCGAACTCTTGTTTGAGGTGCGGCCTCGGCGAGCCGGTGGGCTTGCGGTGTGTACGGACTAGGGAGTCCGAGAGTTGTAGCTGTTGCGGCACCGAGTGATCCGGTGGGATCGATTATAGTGGAAATCCTTCGTGTGTCGAAGGCGGGGATGTAGAGCAAGTGTGCTCGAACCTCGAAACAAATCCCTTGTATTTGCGATTGCTCACTCTCTCTCTCTCTTTGTCTCTTGTTTATATCTTACATGCTATTACTTGTCTTATCTTTACATGCTTGATATATTGTTTGCTTAATTGATATACATGCTTGGGTTGTTTGCTAACACTTGTATTTAACCAAGAGGGCCAACGCGGCACCTCAACCCTTATCTAGGGAATCTAGAGGAGTTTGTCCAGAGCCCTTCACGGGGAATTCGGCAACACTCTTGTGTTATACGTGGTGTTTAGTGTAAGAGTTTAGATTAGGTCATAATAGTTTTTACTTCCGCATTATTTGGCATTAAGTGACCATTAGATTAGCCATCACCTATTCACCCCCCCTCTAGGTGAACTTACACTATCTTTGTACGACCTTCCCCATTGGGTTTTGCCTATAAATACTGGGTTTTTCAGAGATCAGGGGTAGTAACCAAGTAGAGATAGATTTTAGGTCAGTTTTTTACTCTTTTTAGTGTAGGTTTTTATTTTCTTTTTATGTAATTTTTTTATTTCTTTGTAAGCATAGGTTAGATTTAGATTCATGTAAGTAAGAGAGAGACTTATGTTGAGAGTAACACCGATGTAACCTCCTCCTTTCTTTTATCATTTCTGCAAGTAATCAAAGGAAACATCTTCATACTTTTCTTGTTTATATGTTCTTCTATTTCTACTTATCCTTTTTTAGTTTTGATGAATGTCCAAATAAACCTCAAAGTATCAATATAGCCATGTTTTTGTGAGTGCCACCGATATTTCATGATGATGTTATCCTCCTCAAGATTCCGTATCATTTCATTCTTGTTCGTCTTGATGATGTAATGCGAATGGGGACTGAGCTCGATCTGATAGGTTATGCGATGATCACCTCCGAAGTAAGGTAAAACATGCAAGGGTTCCAGGTAAGTCATCAACCAATGGAGGTAAGTATTTCTTTTAGCTTTTCTTTCTTTACTTTTAATTCTTTAGTTTAGATCACCAACACCATCAACACCCAACTCTTTAATCACTCTTTTCAATTTCTTTGTCAATATCTATTTTCTATTTTCTCTACCTTCTCAATCTACCACTTTCTTTTTAACTTAACTTTAACTTATTTTTTCTTTTCTTTTAAATAACTAAAAGAAGATCTTTAACCATTGAATGTAACCTAAAAGAGAACTTGCTAAAAAGCTTCCATCGCTAGTCCCTCCTTGTGGATCACGACCCACATAACCACTTGCTATTGTGGTAGTATTGAGTACTTACACTTTTATTCTAAGTTTTAAAATTCTGTATTCTTGTGTGCAGGTCCAACTCAATCAAATTTTGGCGCCGTTACCGTGGAGGGATGGTAAGTTATTCTCTTTTTAGATTTATATTTTTGGTTAACTTCTTCTTTGTTCTTGGTGTACAGGTTAACAACAAGGAAATTTTTGCAGCAGTGGACATATAAGTGGCCCTAGACTCTGTTCCAGAAAGCAAAGCGCAGAGGCCCTCAGATTTTATACATTCCAGTGGCAAACTGAGTTGAGTGAACTACTAACCTATATTTCTACAGGTTGGCTGATTTGCAAAGCTAAATTTATGTAGCTTTTTATTTCCTTATTTGTCTCACTGTACATACTTTTTAACCTCAATAGTAAAATGATGTTTGTTAAATGCTAAAAACGGTTTAGACTTTGCATTTAGGTACGTGTCTAATTCGTTTACATTTTACATTCCTGTTGAAAAGTACTAGAGCAAAAGGTACGTATGCATAGCATATAGTTTGGGAAACATTCTTGGGTGATATTTACTTATGAATGTTACTTTTCTACATCTTGCACACTTTGCACAATCAATCTTAAGGGCTTGTCCTATAAACAAGATAAGGTGGGGAAGTCATTACCCTCCCTTAGCCCACAAACCATTTCCTCACTCACTAACCAGCCTAACTAAAACTGAGTAGACGTTGGCCCTAGGGACATCTCGGACTCATATAGGAGACTGACCTAAGGGGGAAGTTGATTTGAATTTGATTCTTGTTAAATCGGTGTCTAAGGTTGGGGATTGAGGGGCGAAACCCGAAGGTTAGTGGTTTAGCATAATTAGACATGTTGCTTAGGCACGAATACCTCCCACTGATCTTACCCCAACATGGCCGATTAATTTGTGGTTAGATTCAGCAAAATACCCCCCGTGGATAGTCTAACCAGTTAGGAGTTATCTAGGTCTAAGGTCTACCCTAACTTAGGTTAGATTTTTTTCTTTTTACTTGTTTGCTTATTTGTTTGTTTTTCATTTGTGTTTGACATTTCTTGTGTGATATGGTTTATAACAACAATTTTTTCAATTTTAATAGTAATACATATTACACCCCATTTGACTCGGATAATTCCAATTAGATATTTTACAATATGAACCAATCAAATACGCCGGGTTGGACTTATCCGAATCAATACAACCTATGCCCCCAATCTTATGACCATAATTTTTAAAATAATTTCAATTCTTCACAGAGTCAATGGGGATTCACCTCCCCTGTGTCTAATTTTCAACCAACTTGTCCTCCTTATTCACCTTATCCACAATTTTCATATTATTTATTTTCCAATTTTGCTTCCTATACTCCTTTTCTAGACCAACCCATTGAAGAAAAATTCAAATTAGAAAAGAGTATAGAAGCCATGCAGGAGGCTGAACGAAAATTTCAGGCCTCCCCAATTCCACAATATTTCCAAGATTCATACTCAATTTCACTAGTTCAAACTAGAAAACCATCACTCTTTGAAATGAGTATGTGTGAGTCCGAGCACCAATCACAAATTCTGATGGACTCTAGATTTCACCACAAATTCTAAAACAAAACTTCATCTTTTCAAGTCAAATCACAACAAAATGTGAACCAATTGACTATGAAAAGCTTTTTGAAGCCATGAATCAGGCTCAAATCACTCAAAATCATGACCTAGATATAATGGTCAAAACTCTCCATTCTCACTCTTTGACCATTCCTGATGTCGCTAATCAATCTGTTAGAGTCAAAGAATCATGTTGTTTTAGAAAACAAGATTCCATTTCAGCATACCCATTTGAACTTACCCAAACTCTAAATTTTGAAAACCACATTGATATTTTGGCAAGTTATCCCTTTCCTGAAATTGAACTTGAGAATAAATATGATCCTGAACCTCAACTTGGTAATTCAATTCTACTTCCTGATTCAATAATGGCTCCAGTGTCTTCTCCTGATTTCAATCCTTCTCCAGAGTCCACATTGGATCATGCCTGTCTATCTAGAAATTGAATCACTAATCTTTCATGATCATCATATTGAACTTGACCAATTTCATACTTTTAAAAGTCCTATTGACAAATTGGCAAACTCTCATTTTTACAAAATTGAACTCAATGAGGAATGTGACTTGAGTCTCAAATTTGTGATCCAGTTCAAATTTCTGAATTAATATTGACTACTATTTTGCTACCTGATTTGAACAAAATTTTAGAGTCAGTTTTGATTCCCATATCTGTCATTCTTGAACTTGAATCACCAATCTTAGAAAGTCACATTCCATTGTTTGAAATGAACGTGGATTTGAGTTTCAACTTCTTGATTTGGACCCATTTCCTGAACAAATTTTAACTCATGAACCTTTACTTGACTTCAGTCATTTTCCTGAGTCGATTGTAGTTCATGCCCTTCCTGATTGTAGATCAATCATTCCATCTTTTCATACTCCATTCTGGGATAGAGGTGTTGATAATAATGACTTTGAAATTAGTTTAAAAGTTTGAAAATTAGATGGGGTAAAATTCTTAATAAAATTCATTCATATATACATTATTTTAGTGGGTTATATTAGAGAGATTTCTGGTGGGTTCCTCTGAAATCCACACAAATTAGATTGAGCCACATTTCGTGGACCAATCAGACCACCACCAGAACCAATGGTAATATTTTCCTTTCCTTTTTTATTTTTCATGCATCTATGCATTAAGTCATACATTGAGGACAATGCATAAGATAGGTGTGGGGGAGGGTTCTAACATAACTTAGGTTTTTTTTTTATTATTAAAAAAATTATTATTAACATTTTCTTTACTTTTAAAAAACTTTTGAAAATAGAAACAATATTTTGACATATTATTTATAAGAAATTAGTCAATTTTAGGAATAGGAGAATCATAATTAGGAGTTCTTATAGTTTGTCAAAATAAGATTATTTGTTTGATTTCTAAGGTTAGGAAGAAAATTTGTGAAAGTAATTTAGTCTTGATCTTTACCTTGATAATATATGCATGCTTTATACACTTACACACTTAGGTTCAAAAACAAAGATACTTATCCCTTATTTTTAAAAAAAGGGATTATATATATATATATATATATATATCCTCTGATTAAGCTGGGTATTCGTGTCTCATAAAGCAAAAGTATTCACGCCTAAAGGTGGTTCATATAATAAAATTCTTAGTTTTTTCGCCTTGTTTGCTCGAGTTCTTAATCGATCACATATATTATATATATATATTGTCACATTACCATGTTTATTATCTAATAAATGTTATTAACAAGTCTTATTTTTTCTTTATAAAGTACATGCCCTTTGCTAAAGGAAAGGGAAGAGAAACGAGCCCAAAAGCCCATCAAATTCTAATTTAACTAAGAAATAAATAAAAATCAGAAAATCAGGATAGATCATGGCAAATCAGAGAGGTTGAAAACTGGTTAAAATAAATCTTTCCAAATCAAGTGATTAAAGCTAAAGATCAAAGGTTGTTTCGTCAAATCCAGGAGCTGCAACAGGAAAACTAGCAAGGGAAAAATATGTATCACCAAACAAGGGAGACCCACCAACCAGGTGTGGCCACTTGGCCACACCGTGGCCGTGGAAATGAGGCCAAAGCCGCGTTTTCGCAGCTTGTTGGTGTTTGTTGGGGGAGCATTTGCTCCTTCGATCTTCGTACGCCCTCCTCCGTTTGGTTTTTGCCTATAAATACTGTATTTTCAGAGAAAAAGGGACCGAAAGTTAGTTTAAGTTTTTCTCTTTGTTTTTAGGGTTTAGGTTCTTTGTTAGATAGTATTGAGAAGTTATATCTCTATTTTTTTTAATTTGCAGTTCATTCCAAATGCCAGTGAGAGAGAGAGAAAGATAGAGTGATTGTAACCTGAAAATGAAGTGACATCAATAAAGGATCAAGCATTCTCTTCTTCCGCTCCAATTCACAGGTATGTCTTATTTTATTTACATGTCTTCTTTTACATCATTCATGAGTAGCTAAACTTATTTTCTGGGCTCACTATCGTCCCTCTCTTTGATCCCTCTTATTTTGAATGATTTGATGTAAAGAACCCAACGGAATCATATGTATGCCTTAAACTAAGCCTTTCTTATTTGAAAGCTTTCTTGAAGGCACATGAGGATGGGTTTAGATTTCTAAACTTCTATTTCTTTTAAAATATCACTAAACTTGTTTTTATTTCATACTTGAAAGAAAACTTGATGATTTAACATTCAGTTCAAGAGGATTTCTTAATAAAAAGAATTAAACTTTTTCAAACAATCTTATTTGCTTTGCTTAAAACTTTCAAAACTAAAGCTTTAGTTTTGCCTATGATCAAGTTGAGGCACTAAGAATTTCAAGAGAAGAACACATCGTTGAGTAGTAAAATAGTGAGCGCAGACTTGTTTCCTATATTAAAAACAACCAAACAATTTTCAACACTTTTTAAAGATCACCTTTTCAAAGCCTTCTCTAAGTTTTCAATTTTTCTTTTAATCGTTTCCTTACTCTCCATTCTCTTCTTCAATATAAAGAAAAAGGAAAAAAAACACCAACACCATTCTTTGTTATTCAACAATTCATCAAAAAGCTTCTATAGCATTCCTCCCGTGGACATGACCTGTTAGCCCAAAGCTAGACGGTAATTCTTATTGCTTTTATTTGCAATCAATTTTTCGCGCCCTACCTACTAGGGTCCAAAACTACAATTTTTACCGATCATTCTGCGCTTAGGTACCTCATGATGAAGAAGGATGCTAAGGCCCAACTCATTCGTTGGATCCTCCTTCTTCAAGAATTTGATCTCGAGATTCAAGTTAAGAAAGGCATAGAAAATGTCGTTGCTGATCATCTCTCACGAATCCCAAACTCTCCATGCAATGAATTGCCCATAAATGAGAACTTTCCTGATGAAAATCTCTTAGCTATCTTTAGGGAATCTTGGTTTGCTGATATAGTGAATTACTTAGTCACAAACCAAACTCCATCTCATTGGTCTAAAAATGATATATAACGGTTCTTATCTCAAGTCCAGTATTTCTTTTGGGAGGAACCGTATCTTTTTAAGTACTGTTCTGACAAAATTATTAGGAGATGCATTCCCAGTGAAGAAATTAAAAGTGTTTTATCCTTCTATCACGAACTTGCATGCGGTGGACACTTTTGTCCCCGCAAGACTGCTGAAAAGGTGCTGTAAAGTGGGTTCTCTATTGGCCCACTTTGTTCAAAAATGCTTATGAATTTTGCAAGATGTGCCCTAGATGCCAGATGGTAGGAAGGATCTCAAAACGAGATATGATGCCCGTCAGCCCAATTCTAGAAATAGAATCGTTTGATGTTTGGGGCATCGAATTTATGGGTCCATTTCCTAATTCATTTGGAAACCAATACATATTGGTTGTTGTGGACTATATGTCCAAGTGGGTAGAAGCCATTTCTAGTAGAACTAATGATAACAAAGTTGTCATAAAGTTCTTGAAAGAGAAAATTTTCTCACTTTTCGGAACCCCTCGTGCTTTCATCAATGATAATGGTACTCACTTTTGCAATAGATCCTTTGAAGCTCTTATGCGAAAGTATGCCATAACTCACAAGTTGTTCACACCTTATCATCCTCAGACCAACGGGCAGGTTGAGATTTCCAACAGGCAAATCAAGCTTGTTTTGGAGAAAACTGTGAATCAAAACCGGAAAGATTGGTCCATCAAACTTGTAGATGCCCTATGGGCCTACATGACTGCTTTGAAGACGATTCTAGTGATATCTCCTTATAGGTTAGTCTTTGGGAAAGCTTGCCACCTACCCGTTGAGTTAGAGCACCGGGCCTTATGGGCAATCAAGCAACTAAATTTTGACTTGACTAAGGTCGGTGACCTTCGAAAATTACAAATTTCGGAATTAGATGAGTTGAGAAATGAGGCCTATGAAAATGCTAAGATCACTAAAGATAGAGTTAAGATTTTTCATGATAAACATATCATAAGAAAAACCTTTGTCCCTGAACAAAAAGTCTTACTCTATAATTCTAAACTTCATCTTTTTCCAGTAAAATTAAAATCAAGATGGACTGGGTCATTCGTTGTAAAACCGTGTTTCACACGGTGCTGTAGAGATCAGTGACACCAAAAATGGAAATGATTTTAAGGTAAATGGTCAACGCCTTAAACCTTTCTTGGAATCATTGCCGGTAAATGAAACGGCTATGGGTCTTCTCCACCCAGTGTATCAGTAACTTTCCTCTTTTACATTTTATTTCATGCATCTATACATTTCTTTCATACATTGGGGACAATGCATGAGATAGCGTGGGGGAGGGCTCTAACATGACTAATATAACTAAAAAAAAGAAGAAAACAAAGAAATATATATATATATATATATATATATATATATATGAATTTTGATATATTTTTTTAAGAAATTAAGTCAATTTTAAGGAATAGGAAAATCTTAATTAGGATTTCTTATACTTGGTCAAAATAAGATGGCTTGTTTGATTTTCAGGGTTAGGAAGAAAATTGATGAAAGTAATTTAGTCTTAGTTTTTACCTTGAAGAAATAAGCACACCTTATACACTTACACACTTAGGTGTTAAAAATAAAGATTCTTATGCCTTATTAAAAAAAAGAAAATATATATATATGTATATATATAAATATATATATATATATATGTGTGTGTGTGTGTGTATATCTATAAAAGATAAACAAATCTAATTATTAATTAGCGAGGTGCTTTGGATTAAGAAAGTCTTGGTATTTATGAAAAAGATAATTAGATAAGTTTGAAATATATATATATATATATATATATATATATATATATATATATATATATATATATATATATATATATATATTATATATATATATATATATATATCCTCTGATTAAGCTGGGTATTTATGCCTCATGAAGCATAAGTATTCACGCCAAAAAGGGGTACATTTTATAAATAAAAACCCTTGATTTCATGGCCTTGTCTGCTCGAGTGTTTAAGTCCTTAGGGGTGTTTTCTCACCTGGTGCCCTATGACTATCCGGTTTGGGTGTCATGGACTAAAGGCTCGTTACATGAGCAAATTAGAAAGCCTAATGGAATTGAGGAATAAATACCACTAAAAATAAATATAAATAAGGCATAGGAGTTAATTTTAAAGAACCCTTAGTCAAACTTCACGGTAACGTAGGTGCATATGACTCAGGGTAAAGTAATAGACTAGATGAGAAATACAATTTGACTCCTTACTTTGATTGATGACATGTTTTTGAATAGAGACTAAGTTTAGGAATGAAAAGTTTGATATTCCTATAACTTATAGATTACTTGAACTCTTACAGATATACTTCAAATATTTTCTCCCTTTTCAAAATGTTTTTCGAAAATACTAACATTTTTTCTCTTTCTTTATGGATTTTGTCGGTGCAATCCACTGAAAACCCTCACGAGACAAAACTCGTCCTCTAGGGGTAACATAGAGGTTTAACGGTTTGTTTCACATGCTCAGTGCAATCGCGTAACCAGCGAAAGTGGTCTAATGATTGATTAGGATTTGTTTTGATGTTTTGCTCGAGGGCGAGCAAAAGATAAGTGTGAGGGTGTGATCGGTCACATATATTACATATATATTATCACATTACCATATTTATTATCTAATAAATCCTATTAATAAGTCTTATTTTTTTTATATAAAGTGCAGGCCCATTGCTAAAGAAAAGGGAAGAGAAACGAGCCCAAAAACCCATCAAATTCTGATTTAAATCAGAATTAATTCAAAATCAGAAAATCAGGGCAGATCATGGCAAATCAGAGAGGTTAAAAATCGGTTAAAATAAATCTTCCCAAATTAAGTGGTAAAGCCAAAGATCAAAGGCTGTTTCGTCAAATCCAGGACCTGCAACGGGAAAACTAGCAAGGGATAAAAGTGTTAAAGGCGCATGAGAATGTGTTTGGATTTCTAAACTTCTATTTCTTTTAAAATATCACTTGAAATTGTTTTTATTTCATACTTGAAAGAAAACTTGATGATTTAACATTCAGTTCAAGAGGATTTCTTAAGAAAATGAATTAAAATTTTCCAAACAATCTTATTTGCTTTGCTTAAAACTTTCAAAACTAAAACTTAAGTTTTTACCTATGATCAAGTTGAGGCACAAAGAGAAAAACACATTGTTGAGTTGTAAGATAGTGAGCCCAGATTTGTTTCCTATATTAAAAACAATCAAACAATTTCAACACTTTTTAAAGATTACCTTTTCCAAAGCCTTTTCTAAGTTTTAAAATTTTCTTTTAATCATTTCCTTACTCTCCATTCTCTTCTTCAACATTAAAAAAAAGATAAAAAATACCAACACCATACTTTGTTATTCAATAATTCATCGAAAAGCTTCTATCACATTCCTCTTCGTGGACACGACCCGTTAACCCAAAGCTAGATGGTAATTCTCATTGCTTTTATTTGCAATCAGTCCTTGACTCCTTGGAGTGTCTAGTCGGTCACATATATTGTATACATATTGTCACATTACTATGATTATTACCTAAATAAATTATATTAATAAGTCCTATTTTTCTTTATAAAGTGTAGGCCCATTACTTAAGGAAAGGGAAGAGAAACGAGCCCAAAAGCCCATCAAATTTTGATTTAATTCAGAATTAATTCGAAATCAGTAAATCAGGACAGATTATGATAAATCAGGAAGGTTGGAAACCGATTAATTTGGTTTAATCAGAATCCAAATCGGTTAGCTTGAGAATCACCAAAGATCATATCAGAATCGAAGACAACGAGCAAATCCTGCCTAACAAAAGGGGGAAACAATCTCACGCAGCCTATTCCTCACCTGTATGTGGCAACGTGGCCACATCCTGGCCGTGGATCCGCGGCAAGAGCCGCGGATCCGCGGCTCTTTGGTGGAGATAAGGGGAGCGTTTGCTCCCCTTATCTCCTCACTCCTATCCCTCTGGGTTTTTGCCTATAAAAGGCAGGTTTTGTACTGAAAAATTAGCAAAGACTAGGATTAAAATTTTTGTTTATTTTTTTAAGGTTTAGGCTCTTTGTTAGATAGTACAAAAATTGTATCTTTGTTTTGCAATTTGTAGTTCAGTGCAAATACCAGTGAGAGAGAGGAATTGAGTGATCGTATTCTGAAAATAGAAGTGACATCAATACAAGGATCAAGCTACCTTTTCTTCCACTCCATTTTACGGTATGTCTTACTTTATTTACTTGCATTGTTCTTTATCTTCCATGAGTAGCTAAATCAGTTTTCTGGGCTCACTATTACTCCTCTCTCTGTTCCCTCTTCTTTTTGAATGGTTTTGATGAAAGACCCAATGAATTATTTGCATGCCTAACTTAAGCCTTTCTTCTTGAAAGTGTTCTTGAAGGCACATGAGGATGGGTTTGAATTTTTAAATTTCTACTTCTTTTAAAAATGTCTCTTGAACTTGTTTTTATCTCATACTTGAACTTCTTGATGATTTAGCATTCAATTCGAGATGATTTCTTAAAGAAAAGAATTAACATTTTCAACCATCTTATGTGCTTTGCTTAAAACTTTCTAAAATCAATCTTAGGTTTTTTTCTATGATCAAGTTGAGGCACTAAGGATTTCAATAGAAGAACATATCGTTGAGTAGTGAGATAGTGAGCCCAGATTTTCTTCTTTATTAAAAAATAACAAGTCACTTTTCAAACTTTATATAAAATTCACCTTTTTCAAAGCCTTCTCTAAATTTGCAACTTTTCTTTTAATCATCTCCCTTCTCTCCATTTTCTTTTTCAACTTAAAAGAAAGACACTAACTTCACTCTTTGTTATTTAACAAAAACACTGAAAAGTTTCTATCGCATTCCTCCTCGTGGACACGACCTTTTAGCCGAAAGCTACACCGTAATTCTCTTGTCTCTTTGATTTTACAAACAAATTTTTGGCGTCGTTGCCAGGGAGGGAACGGTGTATTTATTTTTTAACAAGTTTGGTGTGTTGTTTCAGGGACGTCAACATTCAGATTTAGCATTCAAGCTTTGCAGGAGAAGACTTGCTATTCTGTTCCCCTACTCTAGAAAGTAGGAAACATAATTTCAAGAAATTGCGTTGCAAAAGTTGAAAATTTTGTTGGACTACTAAAAACTCTTTTTTGCAGGACATATTGCTTGCAAAAATTAAGTTTTTTTTTGTGTTATTATTCTTGCTATATCTACTATTCATAATCCCTGTTTTAATCCAACAGTAATTTGAGTGATTGTTAATTGCTTAAAAAACGTTTAGACCTGCATTCTAGGCATTTGTCTAATTACGTTTACTTTACAATTACTGTTGAAGATAGCTGGAGACAAGGTACGTATGCATAGCATATAGTTTAGGAAATATTCTTGGGTGATATTTGTTTTTGAGTGCTACTTTTCTATATCTTGCACACTTTGCACAATTAACTCTAAGGGGAAAAATCCAAATCAAAATAAGGTGGGGAAGTCATTACCCTTCCTTAGCCTACAAACCATCTCCAAGCACGCACAACCTAAGCCTAAGTAAAATCTGATAGACGTTGGCCTTAGAGACATCTCAAACTCACTAGGAGATTATCCTAAAGGGAAGGTGTTAGAATTTGACTCCTACCAAATCAGTGTCTAGGAAAGGGATTGAGGGGCGAAACCCCGAAGGCTGGTGGTTTGGCTTAATTAGGCCCATCACTTTTGCGCGGATACCTCCCACCAATCTTGCCCTAACCTGGCTGATTAGCTTGTGGTCAAAGTCTGCATTATACCTCCTTTGGACAATCAACCAGTTAGGAGTTGTCTAGGTCAAGGTTACCTTAGACTAGGCGTGGTTCTTTACTTTTGTTGACTGCTGGTGAACTTGTTTATGATTGTGTTTGTGCATGCAAGTGTGGTCAAGAGACCATAATTCATCTAGGTTAACTAGAAACACATCACCACCCAAGTTCGAACCAAGACTAGATCGGTTATGTCTCAACTGACATCTTTGCAGGATAGGTTCTATCCCATTAGAACCTCACTTCTATTCTGCATCAAACTTCCAATGGTTGGTGAACACAACTTTGAGCTTAAGTCATAGTTCATCAACACACTCCCTAAGTTCCATGGCTTAGAGTCCGAAGATGCTTATTTCTTCATAAGAGAATTTGAAGAAGTATGCTTAATGATGAAAATCCCACACCTTGCAGATGATGCTATTAGGTTGAGATTTGTCCCTTTCGCTCTTAAAGACTTAGCCAAGAAATGGCTATATAGCTTATTGGCCAGCTCTATCACATCCTGGGATGGTTTCATTAAGGTCTTCTTGAAGACATTCTATCCAAATCATAAGATCGCTCTCGTTAGGAAAACAACCATGCAGTTTAAGCAAGAACCTAGTGAACCGTTTTGGAGGTACTTTAAACGCTTCAAAGACCTCCTTGTCCAATGTCCTCATCATGGAATAGAGAAATGGTGATAATGCCAAATTCTTTATGATGGTTTAGACTACTCAACCAAGACCCTTTTAGAAAGCATGTGCCAAGGGGGATTCTTGCAGAAGGATGAGAATGAAGGATGAGATTTATATGAGAATGTAGCTAAAAATACTATCCAATGGGAAGCAACTAGTGAAAGCTCTAGGAATTCAAACTCCATCTCTTAAAAAGGAGTTCTCCATTCAATTGAATCATCCATAGCTAATGAGGCAAAGTTAGCTAACCTAGCGAAAACACTGGAAGCTTTAGAAACTAAGGAACCCAGTCCAGTCAATCAAGTCAGCCCAAACCAATTTCCTACTCCGGGTTGTACTTACTGTCAGGCCATAAATCATGTGTTTGAGGAGTGTCCTATATCTCAAGCTCAATAATACTTTTCTAAACCGATGAATGCGAACTTTTCAAGGCCGAACATTGATCCTTACGCTTCAACGTCAATCCTGGCTGGAGAAATCACCCAAATTTCTCATGGAGCCAACAAAATAATGACACCCACGGTCAAACCATGCAGGCCACTTCTATAATTCCAATAATTCTTTCAATCATCAACCCAACTTTCAAAATCACCCTCAAAATTATCCCAACAATTTTTCACATTATCAACAAAATTTTCCCAACCAAGCTCCACAACCCTCCTTTCAGAATCCTCAGCTCTAAAGGAGAATGACTGACTTTGAGAGAAATATGGAAAGGTACATGAAGAATCAAGATTCTCTAATGCAAACAATACAGAGGCTAGAGGGTCAAATGAGCCACTTAGCCAATCCACAACATGAGAGGCAAAAGGGTACCTTGCCCAGTCAACCAATTATGAATCCTAGGAATTCACAACAAGCTTATTTCGTTGAGGATCAATCATTGAATCAATATAATGCTGTTCATACATTGAGGTCGGGAAAGAAAGTTGATAACCAAGTGTCAACACCACCCAATCCCAGTCAGCACAATCACACTCCAGCATCTACCTCATCTAGTCAAATTCCTTCCAAATCTGACGAATCTAAAACAGATAAGTCAACCAGTCAGGTGTACAAGCCTATAGTACCATTTCCTAGTAGGTTAAAGAACAACAAGCAAGATTCACACATAGATAAGATAATTGAGATATTTAATCAAGTTAAGATAAATTTGCCACTCCTTGATGCCATCCAACAAGTCCCATCCTATGCAAAATTTCTTAAGGATATGTGCACCAAGAAGAGAAAGACTAATGTACCTAAAAAAGTCTTCTTAGCCACTAACATTAGTGAGCTACTATCGGGTCCGATCCCTGTCGAGTACAAGGGTCCGGGTTGTCCCACCATTGCCTGCACTATAGGACAAGCCGAGAGTAGTCATGTACTTCTTAATTTGGGAGCAAATATCAACCTGCTTCCATTCTCATTTTATCAACAACTCGGGTTGGGCAATCTTAGTCCAACTCGAGTCACTATCCAACTGGTTGACCGTTCTATGAAAGTTCTAAAGGGAAAAATTAATGATGCCCTTATTTGGGTCGGGGAGTTTATCTACCCAGTTGATTTCATAGTTCTTGAGACACAACCTGTGTCCAATCTTAGGGCTCAAACTCCTGTTATCCTAGGGTGCCCATTCCTTACTACTGCTAATGCTATTATCAATTGTAAGAATGGGTCTATGAGATTAATCTTTGGGGACATGACTAGAGAAGTCAATGTCTTCAACCTAGTAAAAAAAACCTCGTAAGATAAGAGACCAAACATTTGAGGTAAACTTTGTTGAAAACAATTGTGATGAAGAAAGTGAAGGAATAGAGAATGAGTCGCTGTTTCTTAATGAATTATTTAAGAATGAATGCAATTATCTTAATGAGAAGGCATATAATGGAGATCCTAATTTTAGATTACCCTTTAAAAAAGAAAAATTTGATTTGAATATCTTCACTTTCGCTGAGCCAACCAATAATATATCGCATGAGAATATAA
The DNA here is from genome assembly GCA_038442645.1 of Agave tequilana. Taxonomy (NCBI): domain Eukaryota; kingdom Viridiplantae; phylum Streptophyta; class Magnoliopsida; order Asparagales; family Asparagaceae; genus Agave; species Agave tequilana. Next base: position 48,021 of record JAVJIF010008760.1, read on the forward strand.
TTCAAAAACCTCTGATTGACATACTCTTTGAAAACCTCTTCAAAGAAGAACTCATGTATTTGGATGAACCAACTAGGGATCATTTGGTTAATTACACATCTCCAGGGGAAAGTGTTGACCTAAGCTTTGAGGAGATATATGAAACTGAGTTAGAATTCCTAGGCATTCATAATGAAGAAGTTCCAACTGAGAAGTGTGGTGGAGTTCAATTTTTGAATAATGAATGTAGTAATATGAGGAAGAAACACCTAAAGAAGGTGAGACTGGGGAGGAAGAGAGCTAAAATGACAAAAAAATTGGCCTCCCCACTATGCCCTTTAAAGAGGACCCATTGGAATGATGGGAAGAGAGCTAGAGGGATGAGACCAAAAAAATCTAGGTGTGGGAGAAACTTAATGTTGTACATATTTTTGTATAATATATGCACCTCTTTTACATTTCATTTCATGCATCTATACATTTTTTTCATACATTGGGGACAATGCATGAGATAAGTGTGGGGGAGGGTTCTAACATGACTAATATAACTAAAAAAAAGAAAAAGAAAAAGAAAAACAAAGAAATATATATATATATATATATATATATATATATATATATATATATATATAAACTTTTTGAAGGGTAAGAACAATATTTTGATATATTTTTTGTAAGAAATTAAGTCAATTTTAAGGAATAGGAAAATCATAATTAGGATTTCTTACACTTGGTCAAAATAAGATGACTTGTTTGATTTTTAGGGTTAGGAAGAAAATTTGTGAAAGTAATTTAGTCTTAATCTTTATCTTGATGAAATAAACACACTTTGTACACTTACACACTTAGGGTTCAAAAACAAAGACTCTTATGCCTTATATAAAAAATATAAAAAGGAAAAAAAACTATATATGTATAAAAAAATAAACAAATCTAATTATTGATTAGCTAGGTGGCTTGGCCAAAGCAAGCCTTGGCATTTATGCAAAAGATAATTAAATAAGTTTGAAAATATATATATATAAATCCTCTGATTAAGCTGGGTATTTGTGCCTCATGAAGCATTAGTATTCACGCCTAAAAGGGGTACAATTTACAAATAAAAACCTTAGTTTCGTGGCCTTGTATGCTCGAGTGTTTAAGTCCTTAGGGGTGTTTTCTCACCTAGTGCCCTAAAACTGTCCGGTTTGGGTGTCACAGACTAAAAGCTCGTTACACGGGCAGATTAGAAAGCCTAATGGAATTGAGGAATAAATACTACAAGAAATAAATATAAATAAGGCATAAGAGTTAATGTTAAAGAACCCTTAGTCAAACTTCACAGTCACGATGGTGCATATGACTCAGGGTAAAGTAATAGACTAGATGAGAAATATAATTTAACTCCTTACTTTGATTGATGACCTGTTTTCGAATAGAAACTAAGTTTAGGAATGAAAATTTTGATATTCCTATAACTTATAGATTACTTAAACTCTCACAAATATACTTTAAATATTTTCTCTTTTCAAAATGCTTTTCGAAAATACTAACTTTTTTCTCTTTCTTTATGAATTTTATCAGTGTAATCCACTGAAAACTCTAACGAGACAAAACTCATCCTCTAGGGGTAACATAGAGGTTTAACGGCTTGTTGCATATGATCAGTGCAATTGAGTGACCTGCAAAAGTGGTCTAATAATTGATTAGAATTAGTTTTGATGTTTTGTTCAAGGGCGAGCAAAAGATAAGTGTGGGGGTGTGATCGGTCACATATATTGCATACATATTGCCACATTACCATGCTTATTACCTAAATAATCATATTAATAAGTCCTATTTTTCTTTATAAAGTGCAGGCCCATTACTTAAGGAAAGGGAAGAGAAACGAGCCCAAAAGCCCATCAAATTCTGATTTAATTTAGAATTAATTCGAAATCAATAAATCAGGGTAGATTATGGCAAATCAAGGAGGTTGAAAACCGATTAATTTGGTTTAATCAGAATCCAAATCAGTTATTTTGAGAATCACTAAAGATCAGATTAGAATCAAAGACAAATAGCAAATCTAGCCGGACAAAAGGGGGCAACAATCTCACGCAGCCTATTCCCCACCTGGATGTGGCCACGTGGCCACATCCTGGCCGCGGATCCGTAGCCAAAGCCACGGATTCGCGGCTCTTTGGTGGAGATAAGGGGAGCGTTTGCTCCCCTTATCTCCTCACTCCTTTCCCTCTAGGTTTTTGCCAATAAAAGGTAGGGTTTTGTACTGAAAAATTAGCGAAGACTAGGATTAGAATTTTTGTTTATTTTTTTAAGGTTTAGGCTTTTTGTTAGATAGTATAAAAGTTATATCTTTGTTTGCAATTTGTAGTTCAGTGCAAATACCAGTGAGAGAGAGGAATGGAGTGATTGTATTCTGAAGATTGAAGTAACATCAATACAAGGATCAAGCTACCTTTTCTTCCACTCTATTTTACCTATGTCTTGCTTTATTTACTTGCATTGTTCTTTGTCTTCCATGAGTAGCTAAATCGGTTTTCTTTGCTCACTATTACTCCTCTCTCTGATCCCTCTTCTTTTCGAATGGTTTTGATGAAACGACCCAATGAATCATTTGCATGCCTAACTTAAGCATTTCTTCTTGAAAGTATTCTTGAAGGCACATGAGGATGGGTTTAGATTTTTAAATTTCTACTTCTTTTAAAAACATCTCTTAAACTTGTTTTTATCTCAAACTTGAACTTCTTGATGATTTAACATTCAATTCGAGATGATTTCTTAAAGAAAAGAATTAACTTTTTCAACCATCTTATGTGCTTTGCTTAAAACTTTCTAAAATCAATCTTAAGTTTTTGCCTATGATCAAGTTGAGGCACTAAGGATTTCAATAGAAGAACATGTCGTTGAGTAGTGAGATAGTGAGCCCAGATTTTCTTCTTTATTAAAAAAATAACAAATCACTTTTCAAACTTTATACAAAATTCACCTTTTCCAAAACCTTCTCTAAATTTGCAACTTTTCTTTTAATCATCTCCCTTCTCTCCATTTTCTTTTTCAGCTTAAAAGAAAGACACCAACTTCACTCTTTGTTATTTAACAAAAATACCGAAAAGCTTCTATCACATTCCTCCTCGTGGACACGACCCGTTAGCCCAAAGCTACACCGTAATTCTCTTATCTCTTTGCTTTTACAAACAGTGTCTTCTCAGCCGATGCCCTAAGACCCTTTGGTTTGGGAGTCACCGATTAAAGGCTCGTTATGAGTAGATTAGAAAGACTAATAGAACTAAGAAATAATACCACCAAAATTAAAAAATGATAAATAAATAAATAAGGCATAAGAGTTCGAGTTAAAAAACCCTTAGTCAAAAATTTCACGGTCATGAAGAGGCATATGACTTAGGGTAAAGTAATAGACTAGTGATCGGTCGCTAATATTGCACATTCATTATCATATTCTCATGCTTATTATAGAATAAACTCTGCATTTTCCTAATTATTGTTTAATTTATTTGTAGGCCCATTACTAAAGGAGAGGGAAGAGAAACGAGCCTAAAAGCCAATCAAATTCTGATTTAAATCAGAATTAATTCGAAGTTACTAAACCAGGGCAGATCAGGTCGGTTGAAAATCAGTTAAAAACATATCTATTCAAATCAATTGGTTAAAACCAACGTTCAAAGGTCGTTTCATCAAATTCAGGAGCTGAAACAAGAAATCTAGAACTGGATAAAATAATCTCTCAAAATCAGGGACCCCTACCATTTGGGTGTGGCTACCTGGCCACACCCAGGCCATGGAAACGTGGCCAAAGCCGCGTTTTCGTGGCTTTGTTGCAACAGTTGGGGGAGCGTTTCCTCCCCCTATCTTCGTATGTCCTCCACGTTTGGTTTTTCCTATAAATACTGGGTTTTTCAGAGCGTACAGGGAATGACCAAGCAGAAAGTAGAATTTAGGCTAATTTGTAGTTTGTAACTTAAGTTTTTTATTTTCTTTTATGTAATTTTTTTTTATTTATGTAACTGAGAGGAGAGGATACTTTCATGGAGGAATGAGAGCAAGCTTGTACTAAAGGTGACACCGATAAAAGTGATCTTTTCTTTCATTGTTATTTAAATCGAAGTTTCTTTTTCTTCTTTACTCTTGTTTTCATTTACTTCCCTCTTCTGTATTTGTAGATCCAAATGAAACCGATAGCCTCGAAGTTGCCTTGCCCTTGCAAGTGCCGTTGATGGCTTATGGTGATGGATATCCATTTCTATGATAGTGTAGCTTGCCCCTTCAATTCATAGTGCAATACAGGAATGGCAAAGATCCTATTTGTCACACTTCGCTCGCCTTTGATCGGGGAAAATCGCGCACAAAAAGTGTATGTTTTGAAATGAAGATTTAAAGTGTGTGTGCTTTGGCTTCCTCGATACTTCCATTATAGCATAGAGGCTAAAACAAGTCGAATCCACAAGGATGGGAGGCGATAGAAGTTTCACGGTATGTTCACGTGTATGTTAACAGTTTCAAAGTTTGAAAGAATGAAATGAAAAGAAAACAAAGAATGAAAAGAGAAGTACGGTGAAAACAGAGAAGTGGGAAACATAGAAAAGAATGTATTTATGGTTTTTGTTGTATTTCTAAAACAAAGTGAAAAAGAAAGAAAACTCATGGATACTAACTACTAATGACCCCACTAACATGCTAACCTCTTAGTGATAGTTACCTCACATGTATCATTGGCCATCACTAGTCCTTGGTTCAAGAGCTTTGCAAAGCATGGCCCATATGTAACTCATCACATCCAAACTCAACAAAACAAGTTCAAGCTACACTTAAACCATCAAAACTAAAAGTAAGCATGGAGTAAAGTAATGTTAGCTTGTTAGAGAGTTAGAGCGTTAGATCCATCATCATGAGCCATCAATGGCTCTTGCAAGAGCAAGGCCAATTAGAGGTTATTAGATTCATATGGATTATCAAATAAGAAGTTAAACTAGTTAGTGGTTAGTAGTTAGTTTCCATGAGAGAAAAATTAGCTACACATGTAAAAGAGATTAGAGAAAAAAATAAATATAAGATAAGAGAGCACCTTTCATAGATTGTCACCTTCTATTACAAGCACTCATGCTTCCCAACATGTACCACTCTCTCTCCCTATTATAAGATCTACAAAATAGAAAATATAAGGGAGGAAGAAGAACTAACCTAAACTAAACTATCCTAAACAACATGGAATGAAAAACTACCCTAAACTCTATATCTCTCTTGCTTTAGAACTCAGGGGTTATTTATAGCCACCAGGGAAGGGGGCCAGGGGGACAACCCCTGGCCCGAAGCCAGGCGCGCGCCGCGGCCATACTGGGGCCGCGCGCGGCTCTTCGAGCCGCGCACGGTCCCGTCTGTCTCCTGTCAGTTCCTGTGCCCGGTTACTGGTTTGTAACCCCTGGTTTTTATGAATCAGCTCTTCTAGGTATATGGCTATGATATAGGCTTTTAATCACCAATTAAATGGTGATTTAGGGTCTTCTACTTCATTGCACACCATGGACCTAGAATCAAGCAAGCAAAGCTTTATTAACAGAATTTTATACCAAATAAATATGCGGATGTGATAAAAATTATGCAAAATTAGAGACTAATCACACCCCCACACTTATCATTTTGCTCGTCCCAAGCAAAACAAAAATAATAAAATTATTACACAACTTTCTCAGGTAACGCGATTGCACTGAGCATGTGCAATAAGCCGTTAAACCTCTAGGTTTCCCCTAGAGGAGGAGTTTTGTCTCCTGAGGGTTTTCAGCGGATTACACCCACAAAATTCATAAAGAAAGAAATCAAATGTTAGTATTTTTGAAAACACATTTTTGAAGTAAAGAAAAGTGTTGAAGTATTTTTGTAAAAATATAAGTGATCCATGGTCAGAGGTTAACCAGAAATTGTTCTTTCTTAAACTAAGTCAAAATGCAAAAAAAAATTGTTATAAATTAAATGTAAGAATTTAAAATTGAATTAATTCTTTGACCTTTTATAAAGCTCTTAGAAAAATATGCACTTTGTGAACTGTGAAGATTTTTCGGATATCGACACTAACTTCCATGCCATTTATATATATTATTTTTTATTTTTTTATTTTTTTCTTCCCTTAGTTTTCTTAGGCTTTTTTATTTACCCGGGTAGTGAGCCTTTAGCCGGTAACTCCTAAACCAGATGGTCTTAGGGACTAGATGAGAACACACCCTTCAGACTTAAGGACTCAAGTAAACAAGGCCACAAAATAAAAGGGATTATTTTATTTTTGTCCACCATTTTAGGTGTGAATAATCATGCTTCCGGAGGCATAATTACCCAACTTTAATAAGTGATTTTATTATCATCTTTTTCTAAAATATATTTTTATGGCATTTTAAGTCTTTGTTTCAATCCAAAAAAATGTGTAAGTGTGGGTGCATAAATCTAAGGCAAAAAATTCAAGATCAAATTATCTTTTCAATCTTACTTTCTTATCCTAAAATTTAAACAAGATCTATTATTTTGACTCGTTTAAAATTTTATAATTTTAGGTCTTCCTAATTCCTAAGATAATCTTAATTTTCTTAAAAATGGATCAAAACTATTTCTCTTCTTTCAAAAAGTTTTGTAAAAAGAAAAGAAAAGAGTTTTTAAATGAAAGAAATTTTTTAAATTCAAATTAAAAAGAAGTGTAAAAGAAAGAAAATGTAAAACTAACTGCATTAGTAAACCCTTCCCCACACTTATCTCATGCATTGTTCTTAATGCATCGTGAATGTGTATATACATGAAACAAATGGGAAAGAAAGGAAAAATGTCTTATGGTGGTGGTTCCAGTGGTGGTCTGATTGGGCCAAGTGTTGCTACCCAATCAGAATAATGTGGATCTTGAAGGAACCCACCAATGACCTCTCTAATATATCCCAGTAAAAGAATGATTGAATGAATGGTCTTATTTAAAAAATTATCCCCATTTAATTTTCAATTTTCAAAAATAAATACTGGGTCATTTTCGTCAACAGTCTTGTCCAACAATGATGTATGATTTTGGGAGATGATTGATTTAGACTCAAATGAAACAAGAGTAAAAAATGACACCGACTCGGGAATTTGACTCAGATCAAGTCGAGAGTCAACAATGAGAGTCGAAATTGGTTCAAAAATGGGATCCAAACCAAACAAACACTTTCCCCATCAATGAAGTGTGATCATAAGATATTGGTGATTCAATTTCACGGTGTACGGGTACAAGATTCAATGTTGACTCCAGAATAGAGAAAAAATCTGGTAAAGATACCGGGGTCATTATTGAATCAAAAAGTGAAATAGAATTACCAACTTGAGGTTCAGGATCACTTTCAAGCTCAAGTTAAATTTCAAGAAAAGGATAACTTGCTAAAATGTCAAGGTGGTTCTCAAAATTTTGGGCAAGTTCAAAAGGATGTAAGGAAATTGAATATTGATTTTCGTCTACAAAAGGAATATGAATGGGTGAAATGATTGATTCAAGTTCAGGAAGTATGGGAATCAAAACTGGCTCAAGAACGTTACTTAGTTTCGGTAACACTACAGGAGTCGATAGTGATTCAATGAATGGACTAGAATCGCTAATTTGAAGCTCAGGTTCACATTCATCTTCAAGTTCAATTTCAGGAAATGGATAACTTGCCAAAGTATCAGGAATTGGATGTTGGTCAAGTTCAGGTTGGTATGATGAAATTGAAGCTGGATTTCCAAAATGGCAAGATTCTTGAACGTTTGATGGACATGGGAAGTCAATCATACTTTGCATTATGCGCTCGGTCTCTTGCACGAATTCCATAGTTTATTCCTATAATGATTTTTCTTTGAGTTGTTCTGGGAAAGAACTACATGAATTTTGGAAATATTGTGGACATGATGAGGCCATCAGGTTTTCAAATTGTTTTTGGGCCTCTATCACTGCTTCCAAACTCTTTTCCAATGATGATTTTTTTTCAATTGGTGGTTCAGGAAAAGGAGTATATGAATCAAAATTGGGGAATGAATATTGTGAAAATTATGGACAAGATAGTTGAGAATTTGACTCGGGGTAGGTGAATCCCCATGAACTCTGTGAAGAGTTGAAATTATTTTGAAAATTATGGCCATAAGATTGGGGTTACGGGTCATATTGATTCAGATAATCCCAACCCGGCATATATGGTTGGTTCATGTTGTACATAGCCTGATCAGAGTTATCCGAGTCAATGAGGTCGGGGTGAAGTATGAATTTATATTATGATTGAAAGAATTATTGTTGTTACAATCCATATCACAATTTACAAAAAAGAAGAAAACAAACAAACAAACAAACAAAGAAAAAGAAAAAGAAAAAGAAAAAGAAAACAAGCCTATGCTAGGATTGACTTAGACCTAGACGACTCTTAACTGGTTAGACTGTCCATGGGGGGTATATTGTCGGAAGCTGACCACGAGTTAATCGGCCAGGTAGGGGCAAGATCAGTGGGAGGTATCCGTGCCAGAGCAACAGGCCTAATTATGCCAAATCACTGTTCTTCGAGATTTCGCCTCTGAATTCCCAACCTTAGACACTGATTTTACAAGTGTCAACTTCTAACAACTTTTCCCTTAGGACAATCTCCTAAATGAGTCCGAGATGTCCCGAGGGGCCAACGTCTAGTAAGTTTTATTTAGGCTTGGGTTGTGTGAGTGGGGAGGTGATTTTTGGGCTAAGGGAGGGTAATGACTTTCCCACCTTATGTTGTATTTGATGTCGCCCTTGAGTTAAATTTGTGCAATTGTGCAATATAGATAAGAATGAACACCAAAAAGTTAGTAAATCATTGAAGTGTTTGTCCTAACTATATGCAATACAATATGTACACGTCCTATCAATATCACAACAACACAAGAATAAAATACAGTATATTGGAATGAAAATTGACACGTGCCTAGATGCAAATGTCTTAATCGTTTTAAAGTATCCAATTACCGTAATTTAATTCTTAAAATTATTTACAGTGTACAGGTAATATAAAAAAAAAATTAGCAGCAGAGTATAAGAATATACATGAAGTTACCCGACCACACTAGAGCAAGTGTGGACTACTGCAAAGCTAAAAATTTAACCTGCACACCAAAAACAAAGAAAAAAGGTTAACAAGAAGTGTATGTTTTAGATTTTAGGTAAGCAGGCACCGAAGAAGTAAGTAACTTTTTTAGGTTTTAATTTTCTTTTTTTTAATTTTAGTGTAAATTACCAACACCACAATCTTCAAAATCCCTTTCACTCTTTTTCAACTTCTTTGTACATATCCACTTTCATTTTCTTCACCTTCCCAATCTTCCACTTTCTTCCTAACTTCATTGTAATTTATTTTTTTTCTTTTTAAGAACTAAAAGAAGAATTTTAACTATTGATTGTAGCATAAAAGAGAACTTACTAAAAAAGCTTCCATCACTAGTCCCTCCTTGTGGATCACGACCCGCATAGCCACTTGCTATTTCGGTAGCATTGAGTACTTGAACATTCCATTCTTAAAGTTATGAAATTCTATATTTTTATGTGCAGGTAAAAACTCAATCAAATTTTGGCGTCGTTGTCGGGGAGGGACGGTAAGTTATTCTCTTTTTAGGTTTACATTTTTGGTTAATTTTCTTCTTTATTTTTGGTGTACAGATTTAACAACAAGGAATTTTTCCTGCAGTGGACATATAAATGGCCCTGGACTCTGCTCAAGAAAGCAGAGCCCAGAAGCCCTTAGATTTGCTACATTTCTGTGGCAATCTGAGTGAACTACTAACCTGTATTTTCTACAGGTTGGCTGAATTGTATAGTTTAATCTTGTAGCATTTATTTTCTTGTTTAACTCACTTTATGTACATTTCTAATACAACAGTAAAAAGTTGATTGTAATGCTAAAAATGATTTAAAGTTTGCATTTAGGCACATGTCTATTTCATTACATTTTCTATTTATTGTTAAAGAGTGCTGGAGCCAAGGTATGTGTGCATAGCGTTTAGTATAAGGTTCATTATTGTATGAAATTTTGCTTGAGTGTTACTTTTTTCTATATACTTGTACACTATACTAAATTGATTTAAGGGCTTGTCCTATAAATAAGATAAGGTGGGAAAGCCATTACACTCGCTTAGCCCACAAACAATCTCCTCGCTCACTAACCCAAGCCTAACTAAAACTGAGTAAACGTTGGCCCTAGGGACATCTCAGACTCAAATAGGAAATTGACCTAAGGGGAAAGTTGATTTGAATTTAACTCTTACCAAATCGGTGTCTAAGGTTGGAGATTGAGAGGCGAAACTCCAAAGGCTGGTGGTTTGGCTTAATTAGGCCCGTCGCTTCAGCGCGGATACCTCTCACCAATCTTGCCCCTACCTGGCCGATTAACTTGTGGTCAGATTCGGCAATATAACCCCCGTGGACAGTCTAACCAGTTAGAAGTCATCTAGGTCTAATGTTTACCCTAACTTAGGTTAGATTTTTTTCTCTTTTTATTTGTTTGCTTATTTATTTATTTTTCTTTGTTTTTGTTTGACATTTCCTGTGTGATATGGCTTATAACAATAATCTTTCCAACTTTAATGGTAATCCATATTACACTCTGACCTCTTTTTCGGATATTACCAATCCGGCATATCATAACTTTAACCAACCTAGCGTGCCGGATTGGTCTTATTTGAATCAATATAACCCATGCCCCCAATCTTATGACCATAATTTTCAAAATAATTTCAACTCTTCATAAGTCAATGAGAATTCACCTCCCCCGAGTCCAGTGTTCAACCAACTTGTCCTCCTTATCCACCTTGTCCATAATATTTTCAAGATTCATATTCAGTTCCACAAGTTCAAAATAGAAAACCATCAATCTTGAAAATGAGTATGCGTGAGTCCAAGCAACAATCACAAAATCTGACGGACTCACAATTTCACCACAAATTTCAAAATAACACTTCATCTTTTCAAGTCCACTCGCAACAAAATGATGAACCAATTGACTATGAAAAGATACTTGAAGCCACGACTCAGGCTCAAATCGCTCGTAATCATGACATAGATATAATGGTCTAAACTCTCCATTCTCACCGTTTGACCATTTTCGATGTCGCTAACCATTTTGTTAGAGCCGAAGAATTATGTTATTTTGGAAAACAAAATTCCCTTTCAGCACACCCAGTTAAACTTGCCCAAACTCCAAATTTTTCAAATGACATTGACAGTTTGACAAGTTATCCCTTTCCTGAAATTGAACTTGAGAATGAATATGATCCTGAACCCCAACTTGGTGATTCAATTCTACTTCCTGATTCAATAATGACTCCAGTGTTTTCACGTGATTTCAAACTTTTTCCTGAGTCAACATTAGATCCTGTGCCAATTTATCATGAAATTGAATCGCTAATCTTTAATGATCATCATATTAAACTTGACCAATTTCATACTTTTGAAAGTCCCATTGACAAATTGGCAAGTTCTCATTTTTATGAAATTAAACTTAATGAGAAATGTGACCTAGATTCTCAAATTTGTGATCCATTTCAAATTCCTGAATCAATGTTGACTCCTGTTTTGCTACCCAACTTGAGTAATATTTTAGAGTCAGTTTTGATTCCCACACCTATCATTCTTGAACTTGAATTACTAATATTAAGTCACATTCCTTTGTTGGGAAATGAATGTGGACTTGAGTTTTAAATCTTGATTTGGACCCACTCCTGAACCATTACTTGACTTAAGTCACTTTCCAGAGTCAGTATTAGTTCCTATACTTCCTAAGTCCAAGTCAATCATTCCATCTTTTCATACTCTATTTTGGGGCAAGGGTGTTGATAAAATTGACTCCGAAATTATTTGTGAAATTTGAAACTTAGATGGGGTAAAATTCTTAATATAGATCATTCATGTATAAATCATTTTAATGGGTTGTATAAGAGAGGTTTCTGATGGGTTTATTTGAACTCCACGCAAAGTCGATTGGGCCGCATTTCGTGGACCAATCAGATCACCAGTGGAACCACCACCTTAAGATAGTATTTTCCTTCTCATTCTTCTTTTTCAGGCATCTATGCATTAATTCATACATTGAGGACAATGCATGAGATAAGTGTGGGGGAGGGTTCAAACATAACTTAGGTTTTCTTTTTATTATTAAAAAAATTTTACTTTTAAAAACGTTTTGAAAATAGAAACAATATTTTGACATATTTTTGTAAGAAATTAAGTCAATTTTAAGGAATAGGAGAATTATAATTAGGATTTCTAATACTTGGTCAAAATAAGATTATTTATTTGATTTTTAAGGTTAAGAAGAAAATTTGTGAAAGTAATTTAGTCTTAATTTTTACCTTGAAGATATGCATACTTTATACACTTACACGCTTAGAGCTCCGAAACAATGATTCTTATGCCTTATTTAATTATATATATATATATATATATATATATATAAATCCTCTGATTATGCTGGGTATTTGTGCCTCATAAAGCATAAGTATTCACGTCAAGTGATGCATATAATAAAATCCTTAGTTTTGTGGCCTTGTTTGCTCGAGTTCTTAAGTCCTTTAGGGTGTATTCTCACCCGGTGCCCTAAGACCGTTTGGTTTGGGAGTCACCGATTAAAGGCATGTTACATGGGCATATTAGAAAGCCTAATAGAACTAAGGAATAATACCACAAAAAATAAAAAATAATAAATAAATAAGGCATAAGTATTAGAGTTAAAGAACCCTTAGTCAAAATTTCATGGTCACAAAGGTGCATATGACTTAGAGTAAAGTAATAGATTAGATGAGAAGTACAATTTGACTCATTACTTTGATTGATAACAAGTTTTTGAATAGAGACTAAGTTTAGGAATGAAAAATTCAGTTTTCCTATAACTTATAGATTACTTAAATCTTACAGTAATATTTCAAATATTTTTCTTTCAAAATGTGTTTTCAAAATACTAATATTTTTCTCTTTCTTTACAGATTTTGTGGGTGTAATCCACTGAAATCCCTCACGAGACAAAACTTGTCCTCTAGGGAAAACCTAGAGGTTTAACGGCTTGTAGCACATGCTCCGTGCAATCGCGTGACCTACGAAAGTGGTCTAATAATTTTTTGTTTTGCTGTTTTGCTCGAGGACGAGCAAAAGATAAGTATGGGGGTATGATCGGTTGCTAATATTGCACATTCATTATCATATTCGCATACTTATTATAGAATAAACTCTGCTTTTTCTTAATTATTGTTTAATTTATTTGCAGGCCCATTACTAAAGGAGAGGGAAGAGAAACGAGCCCAAAAGCCCATCAAATTCTGATTTAAATCAGAATTAATTCAAAGTCAGTAAATCAGGGCAGATCAAGTCGGTTCAGATTGGTTGAAAATCAGTTAAAAATATATCTCTTCAAATCAATCGGTTAATACCAACGATCAAAGGCCGTTTCGTCAAATCTAGAAGCTGAAATGAGAAATCCAGAACTGAATAAAATAATCTCTCGAAACCAGGGACCCCACCATTTGGGTGTGGCCACCTGACCACACCCAGGCAAGAAAACACATCCAAAGCCCTATTTTCATGGCTTTGTTGCAATAGTTGGGGGAGCGTTTGCTCCCCTATCTTCGTACGCCCCTCCCCGTTGGGTTTTGCCTATAAATACTGGGTTTTTCAGAGCGGATAGGGAATGACCAAGTAGAGAATAGAATTTAGGCTAATTTGTAGCGTGTAACTTAGGTTTTTTATTTTCTTTTATGTAATGCTTATTTTATTTATGTAACTGAGAGGACAAGATACTTTCATGGAGGAATGAGAGCAAGCTTGTACTGAAGGCGACACCGGTTTAAGTGATCTTTTCTTTCATTGTTATTTGAATCGAATCGAAGTTTCTTTTTCTTCTTTACTCTTATTTTCATTTTCTTCCCTCCCCTGTGTTTGTGGATCCAAATGAAACCGATAGCCTCAAAGTTGCCTTGCCCTTGCAAGTGCCGTTGATGGCTTATGGTGATGGATATCCATTTCTATGATAATGTAGCTTGCCCCTTCAATTCATAGTTTTATACGGGAATGACCAAGATCCTATTGTCATACTTTGCTTGCCTTCAAGCCAAGGTATATCGTCGATACGGGTCAAAGGTAAGCAGGCGCCGAAGAGGTAAGTAATTTTTTTAGGTTTTAGTTTTCTTTTCTTTTAATTTTAGTGTAAATTACCAACACCACAATCTTCAAAATCTCTTTCACTCTTTTTCAACTTCTTTGTACATATCCACTTCCATTTTCTCCACCTTCCCAATCTACCACTTTCTTTCTAACTTCATTGTAATTTATTTTTCTTTTCTTTTAAGAACTAAAAGATGAATTTTAACCATTGATTGTAGCATAAAAGAGAACTTACTAAAAAAGCTTCCATCGCTAGTCCCTCCTTGTGGATCACGACCCGCATAGCCATTTGCTATTGCAGTAGCATTGAGTACTTGCACATTCCATTCTTAAAGTTCTGAAATTCTGTATTTTTATGTACAGGTACAAACTCAATCAAATTTTGGCGCCGTGTGGCCCGGTGGCCACACCCAAATGGTGGGGGTTCTTAATTTTGAGAGATTATTTTATCCAGTTCTAGATTTCTCGTTTCAGCTCATGGATTTGATGAAATGGCTTTTGATCGTTGGTTTCAACCGATTGATTTGGAGAGATATGTTTTTAACTGATTTTCAACCGATCTGAACCGACCTGATCTACCCTGATTTACTAACTTCGAATTAATTCTGATTTAAATCAGAATTTGATGGGCTTTTGGGCTCATTTCTCTTCTCTCTCCTTTAGTAATGGGCCTGCAAATAAATTAAACAATAATTAGGAAAAAGCAGAGTTTATTCTATAATAAGTGTGAGAATATGATAATGTATATGCAATATTAGCGACCGATCAACTAGATGAGAAGTACAATTTGACTCCTTACTTTGATTGATAACAAATTTTTGAATAGAGACTAAGTTTATGAATGAAAAATTCGGTTTCCCTATAACTTATAGATTACTTAATTCTTACAATAATATTTCAAATATTTTTCTCTTCCAAAATGTATTTTCAAAATACTAACATTTTCTCTTTTAATTATGGATTTTGTGGGTGCAATCCACTGAAAACCCTCACGAGACAAAACTCGTCCTCTAGGGGAAACCTAGAGGTTTAATGGCTTGTTGCACATGCTAAGTGCAATCGCGTGACCTGTAAAATTGGTCCAATAATTTTTGTTTTAGTTTTGATGTTTTGCTCGAGGACGAGCAAAAGATAGGTATGGGGGTGTGATCGGTCGCTGATATTAATCATTCATTGTCACATTCTCATACTTAATATATAATAAACTATACTTTTAATCCTAATTATTGTCTAATTTATATGCAAGCCCATTGCTAAAGAAAAGGAAAGAGAAATGAGCCCAAAAGCCCATCAAAATTCTGAATTAATTCGAAATCAGAAAATCAGGGCAGAGCATGACAAATCAGAGAGGTTGAAAATCGGTTAAAATGAATCTTCCCAAAATTAACTGGTTAAAGCCAAAGATCAAAGGTCGTTTCGTCAAATTCAGGAGCTGAAACGGGAAAAGCCAGCAGGAGATAAAGGCATATCAGTTAACTAGGGAGTACCACCAACCAGGTGTGGCCATCTTGCCATACCATGGCCGCGGAAATGCAGCCAAAGCCGCGTTTCTGCGGCTTGGTTAGATCAGTTGGGGGAGCGTTTGCTCCCCCTATCTTTGTACGACCTTCCTCATTGGGTTTTGCCTATAAATATTGGGTTTTTCAGAGATCAGGGGTAGCAACCAAGCAGAGATAGATTTTAGGCCAGTTTTTCATTCTTTTTAGTGTAGGTTTTTATTTTCTATTTATATAATTTTTTTATTTCCTTGTAAGCAGGTTAGACTTAGATTCATATAAGTAAGAGAGAGACTTATTTTGAGAGTGACACCGATGTAACCTCCTCCTTTTTTTTTTCATCGCTTCTGCAAGTAATCAAAGGTAACATCCTCATGCTTTTTTTGTTTATATGTTCTTCTATTTCTACTTTTCCTCTTTTGGTTTTCATGAATGTCCAAGTGCACCTTGAAGCATCAATATAGCCATATTTTTGTGAGTGCCACTGATATTTCATGATGATGTTCTCCTCCTTAAGATTCCGTATCATTTCATTATTGTTCGTCTTGATGGTGTAATGCGAATGGAGACTGAGCTCGATCTTATGGGTTATGCGATGATCACTGATTGCTAAAATAAAGAACAACCAATGAGTTTAAGAGTATACCGTGTAGCTTGTGGCTAACGGGTCGTGTCCACAAGGAGGGATGCGATGGAAGCTTTTCGGTGAATCGTTTAGAAACAAGGAGTTGTGTTCATTTTTTATGAAAAAGAGAATGGAAAGAAAGAGATGAATGAAAGAAAAATTGCAACTTTTAGAAAAGGTTTTAGAGAAGGTGATTTAGAAAGCTTAGAAATTGTTTTGTTGTTTGTAATAATAAAGAAAGTCTGGGCTCACTATCTAACTACTCAATTGTTCATTCTTCTCTTAAAATGTTAAGTCCCTTAAGTGATCATTTGTAAAACTTAAAGTTGATTTTTAGAAAGCTGTAAGTAAAGCACATAAGACAGTTAGAAGAGTTGAGTCTTTTTCTTCAAGAAATCGTTAGAATCGAATATTAAAACATCAAGCGCGAAGAAACAAGAATGAATTAAAAATGATTCAAGACAGGTTCGTGAAAGAATTGTGAATTCAACCATCCATACCCATCCTCATGTGCCTTCAAGAACACTTTCAAAAAGAAAGGCTTTTAAGTGAGGCATGCATATGAGTCATCGGGTCTTTTTCTTTTAAAAACAGAAGACAAGAAGAACAAGAGAGAGTTATGATAGCTAGCCCAGAAAAACGTTTAGTGATCCATAGAAAACATTGAAGACAACATAAACATTATGCAAACCATATCGTACTGCAAGTGAAAGAAAACTTGGCTCGACTTTTGTATTGCTGTCACTTCAATCTTCAGGTACAAGCTCTCAGTCCTCTCTCTCACAAATTTTGATACTGGACTACAAATTAAAAAGTAAGATTACAATTTTCGTTCTAGCTAACAAAGAGCCTAAATCCTAAGAAAATAAATACAAAACTTAATCTTAGTCTTCGCTGCATTTTTCTTTGCTGAAACCCATATTTATAGCCAAAAACCAAACGAGTAGGATCCCGGGAAGATTGGGGGAGCAAACGCTCCCCCAACAGAAGTTGTTTGGCCGCAGAAACGCGGCTTGGCCGTGTTTCCGCAGCCCTGGTGTGGCCAGGTGGCCACACTAAAAGGGGGGAGATCACTGGTTTGGTGTTTGGTCCGTATCTACTGCTGGTTTTCTTGTTTCTGCTCCAACCGTTGATGAAACAGCCTTTGATTTTGTGGCTTCAATCGCTCGATTAAGGGAGGATTCTTCTCAACCTCTTGATTTGCCAAGATTTAGCCCAGATTTCATCATTTCAAATTTATTCTGAATTAATTCAGAATTTGGTGGGCTTGTGGGCTTGTTTCTCTTTTCTTTCTTTAAGCACTTGGGCCTACATTTAGCAAAGAAAAAGAAAACTTATTAATAGGATTTATTAGCTAAAAAGCATGGTAAGGTGACAATGAAATGCAATATATGTGACTAATCACACCCCCACACTTACCTTTTGCTCGCCCTCGAGCAAAACATCAGACTAACTCTAATCAATTATTAGACCACTTTCGCGGGTCACTCGATTGCACTGAGCATGTGCAACAAGCCGTTAAACCTCTAGGTTACCCCTAGAGGACGAGTTTTGTCTCGTGAGGGTTTTCAGTGGATTGCAGACATAAAATCCATAAAGAAAGAGAAAGAAGTTAGTATTTTTGAAAAGCATTTTGAAAAGAGAAAATATTTGAAGTATATTTGTAAGGCTTTAAGTAATCTATAAGTTATAGGAATATCAAATTTTTCATTCCTAAACTTAGTCTCTATTCAAAAACATGTCATCAATTAAAGTAAGGCGTCAAATTGTACTTCTCATCTAGTCTATTAATTTACCTTGAGTCGTATGCACCATCGTGACTGTGAAGTTGACTAAGGGTTCTTTAACATTAACTCCTATGCCTTATCTTTATTTATTTTTGGTGAAATTTATTCCTCAATTTCATTAGGCTTTCTAATCTGCCCATGTAACGAGCATTCAGTCGGTGACACCCAAACCGGACAGTTTTAGGGCACCGGGTGAGAAAACACCCCTAAGGACTTAAACACTCGAGCAGATAAGGCCACGAAACCAAGGTTTTTATTTATACCATGTACCCCTTTTAGGTGTGAATACTTATGCTTCATGAGGCATAAATACCTAGCTTAATCAGAGGACATTTTTTTTTCAAACTTATCTAATTATCTTTTGCATAAATACTAAGGCTTGCTTAGGCCAAAGCACCTAGCTAATCAATAATTAGACTTGTTTTTTTCTTTTTCATCATATTTTTTATAAGGCATAAGAGTCTCTGTTTTTAAACCCTAAGTGTGTAAGTGTATTTGTGTGCATATGTCATCAAGGTAAATATCAAAACTAAATTACTTTCACAAATTTTCTTCCTGACCCTAAAAATCAAACAAGTTATTTTATTTTGACCAAGTGTAAGAAATCCTAATTATGATTTTCCTATTCCTTAAAATTGACTTAATTTCTTACAAAAAATATATCAAAATATTGTTCTAACCTTTTAAAAAGTTTTTTTTTATATACATTTTTTTTTTATATTAGTCATGTTAGAACCCTCCCCCACACTTATCTCATGCATTGTTCCCAATATATGAAAGAAATGTATACATGCATGAAATGAAATGTAAAAGAGGTGCATATATTATACAGAAATATGTACAACATCAAGTTTTACCCATACCTAGAGCTTTTTAAGTCTTATCCCTCTAGCTCTCTTCCCATCATTCCAATGGTTCCTCTTTATAGGGCACAGTGGGGAGGCCAAGTGTTTTGTCATTTTAGCTTCCTGCCTCCCCAGTCTCACCTTCTTTAGGTGTTTCTCCCTCATATTGCCACAATCATTATTCAAAAATTTACCACCACCACCCTTCTCAGTTGGAACTTCCTCATTATGAATGCCTAGGAATTCTAACTCAGTTCCATATATCTCCTCAAAGCTTAAATCAACACTTTCACCTGAAAATGTATAATTAACCAAATGGTCCCTAGTTGGTTCATCCAAACAAATGAGTTCTTCTTCGAAAAGATTTTCAAAGAGTATGTCAATCGGAGGTTCTTGAACTATATTCTCATGCGATACATTATTGGTTGGCTCATCGAAAGTGAAGATATTCAAATCAAATTTCCCCTTTTCAAAGGGTACTTTAACATTAGGATATCCGACATATGCCTTCTCATCAAGATAATCGCCTTCATTGAATAATTCACTAAGAAACAGCGACTCATCTTCTATATCTTCACCTTCTTCATCACAATTATTTTCAACAAAATTTACCTCAAATGATTGATCCTTTATTTTATGAGGTTGTTTTTCAAGGTTGAAGACATTGACTTCTCTAGTCATGTCCCCAAAAGTTAACCTCATGGACCCATTCCTACAATTGATGATGGCATTGGCAGTAGCAAGGAATGGTCGCCCTAGGATAACAGGAGTTTGAGCCCTATGATTGGAGTTGGACACAGGTTGTGTCTCTAGAACTATGAAATCGACAGGGTAAATAAACTCCCCTACCCGGATAAGAACATCATTAATCTCCCCTTTTGGAACTTTCACTGAACGGTCAGCCAGTTGGATAGTGACTCGAGTTGTACTAAGATCGCTCAACCCGAGTTATTGATAAACTGAGAAAGGAAGCAAGTTGATACTTGCCCCCAAGTCAAGAAGTGCACGACTAATCTCGGCTTGTCCTATTGTGCAGGCAATGGTTGGACTACCTGGATCCTTGTACTTGACAGGGATCGGACCCGATAGTAGCTCACTAATGTTAGTGGCTAAGAAGACCTTTTTAGGTACATTAGTCTTTCTCTTCTTGGTGCACATGTCCTTAAGAAACTTAGCATAAGATGGGACTTGTTGGATGGCATCAAGAAGTGGCACATTTATCTTCTCTTGATTAAAGATCTCAATTATCTTATCCATGTGCAGATTTTGCTTATTTTTCAGCCTATTTGGAAATGGTGCTATAGGCTGGTGCACATGACTGGTTGACTTATCTTTTTCAGATTCATCAACTTTAGGAGGGGTGGGATTAGATGAGGTGGATACTGAAGTGTGATTGTGCTGACTAGGATTAGGTGGTGTTGACACTTTGTTATCAACTTTCTTTCCCGACCTCAATGTATGAACAGCATTATATTGATTCAGTGATTGATCCTCAACCAAATGAGCTTGTTGTGAATTCCTAGGATTCATAATTGGTTGACTGGGCAAGGTACCCTTTTGCCTCTCATGTTGTGGGTTGGCTAACTGGCTCATTTGACCCTCTAGCCTCTGTATTGTTTGCATGAGAGAATCTTGGTTCTTCATGTACCTTTCCATATTTCTCTCAAAATCAGTCATTCTCCTTTCGAGTTGAGGATTCTGGAAGGACGATGGTGGAGCTTCGTTGGGAAAACTTTATTGATAATTTGAAAAATTGTTGGGAGAATTGTGAGGATGATTGGAAAAGTTAGGTTGATGATTGGAAGAATTATTGGAATGATGGAAGTGGCTTGCATGGTTTGACCGTGGGTGGTCATTATTTTGATGGCTCCATAAGAAATTTGGGTGATTTCTCCAGCCAGGATTATACGTTGGAGCGTAAGGATCATTGTTCGGCCTTGAGAAGGTTACATTCATCGGTTCAGGAAAATGTTGGTGAGCTTGAAATACAGGACACTCCTCAAAAACATGATTCATGGCCTGATAGTAAGTACAACCCGGAGTTTGAAATTGGTTTGGGCTGACTTGATTGACTGGACTTGGTTCCTTAGTTTCTAGAGCTTCCAGTCATCTCGCTAGGTTAGCTAACTTAGCCTCGTTAGCTATGGATGATTCAATCGAATGGAGACCTCCTTTTGAAGAAATAGAGTTAGGATTTCTAGAGCTTTCACTAGTAGGTTCCCATTGGATGGTCTTTTCAGCTAGATTCTCATATAAATCCCATCCTTCATGCTCATCTTTCTGCAAGAATCCCCCTTGGCACATGCTTTCTAAGAGGGTCTTGGTCGAGTAGTCTAAACCGTCATAAAGAATTTGACATTGTCACCATTTCTTTATTCCATGATGAGGACATTGGACAAGGAGGTCTTTGAAGCGTTCAAAGTACCTCCAAAACGGTTCACTAGGTTCTTGCTTGAACTGCATGATGTTCTTCCTAACGAGAGCGGTCCTGTGGATTGGATAGAATTTCTTCAAGAAGACCATGATGAAACCATCCCAAGATGTGATAGAGCCTGCCGCTAAGCTATAGAGCCATTTCTTGGCTAGGTCCTTAAGAGCAAATGGAACAAATCTCAACCTAATAGCATCATCTGCAAGGTGTAGGATTTTCATCATTAAGCATACTTCCTCAAATTATCTTATGAAGAAATAAGCGTCTTCGGACTCTAAGCCATGGAATTTAGGGAGTGTATTGATGAACTGTGGCTTAAGCTCAAAATTGTGTTCACCAACTGATGGAAGTTGGATGCAGGATGGAAGTGATGTTCTAATGGGGTAAAACCTATCCTGCAAAGATGTCGGTCGATCCATAACCGAATCTGATCTTGTTTCGAACTTGGGTGGTGATGTGTTTCTAGTTAACCTAGATGAATGAGGGTCTCTTGACCACACTTGCATACACAAACACAATCACAAACAAGTTCACTAATAGTCAAGAAAAGAAAACAATCAAGCCTAGTCTAAGGTAATCTTCACCTAGACAACTCCTAACTGGTTGATTGTCAACAGGAGATAAAATGTAGACTTTGACCACAAGCTAATCAGCCAGGTCAGGGCAAGATTGGTGGGAGGTTATCCGTCAAAGACGTTCCTTAATTAAGTAACCACCAATCTTCGGGCTTTCGGCCCTTAATCCCTTTCCTAGACACTGATTCGGCAGGAGTCAAATTCCAACACTTTTTCCCCTTAGGATAATCTCCTAATGAGTTCGAGATGTCCCTAAGGCCAACATCTATCAGATTTTACTTAGGCTTAGGTTGTGCGTGCTTGGAGATGGTTTGTGGGCTAAGGAAGGGTAATGACTTTCCCACCTTATCTTGACTTGGATTTTGCCCTTAGAATTGATTTGTGCAAAGTGTGTAAGATATAGAAAAGTAGCATTCAAAAGCCAATATCACCCAAGAATGTTTCCTAGACTATATGTTATGCATACATACCTTGTCTCCAGCTATCTTCAACAGTAAATTAAATGAATTGAAAAGACTCGTGCCTAAAATGCAAACGTCTAATCAATTTTTTTAACTTTTCAACAAGTGTTTTACTGTTGGCTTAAAACAGGGATGGTGGATAGCAGAAATAGCACAAATATGACATACAAAAACTTAAATTTTTGCGAGCAATATGTCCTACAAAAACGAGTTTTTAGTAGTCCAATGAATTTTTTCAGATTTTGCAACGCAATTTCTTGAAATTCTGTTTCCTACTTTCGAGAGTAGGGGCACAGAATTTTCAAGTCTTCTCTTGCAAAGCTTGAATGCTAGATCTTGATCTTCAAGTCCCTGAAACAATACACAAAACTTGTTAGAAAACAAATACAGCGTTCCCTCCCCGGCAACGGCGCCAAAAATTGATTGCTAAAATAAAGAACAACCAATGAGTTTAAGAATATACCGTGTAGCTTGTGGCTAACGGGTCGTGTCCACAAGGAGGGATGCGATTGAAGCTTTTCGGTGAATCGTTTAGAAACAAGGAGTTGTGTTCGTTTTTTATGAAAAAGAGAATGGAAAGAAAGAGATGAATGAAAGAAAAATTGCAACTTTTAGAAAAGGTTTTGGAGAAGGTGATTTAGAAAGTTTAGAAATTGTTTTGTTGCTTGTAATAATAAAGAAAGTCTGGGCTCACTATCTAACTACTCAATTGTTCATTCTTCTCTTAAAATTTTAAGTCCCTCAAGTGATCATTTGCAAAACTTAAAGTTGATTTTTAGAAAGCTATAAGTAAAGCACATAAGACAGTTAGAAGAGTTGAGTCTTTTTCTTCAAGAAATCGTTAGAATCGAATATTAAAACATCAAGCGTGAAGAAGTAAGAATGAATTAAAAATGATTCAAGACAGGTTCGTGAAAGAATTGTGAATTCAACCATTCCTACCCATCCTCATGTGCCTTCAAGATCACTTTCAAAAAGAAAGGCTTTTAAGTGGGCATGCATATGAGTCATCGGGTCTTTTTCTTTTAAAAACAGAAGACAAGAATAACAAGAGAGAGTTATGATAGCTAGCCCAGAAAAACGTTTAGTGATCCATAGAAAACAATGAAGACAACATAAACATTATGCAAACCATACCGTACTGCAAGTGGAAGAAAACTTGGCTCGACTTTTGTATTGCTGTCACTTCAATCTTCAAGTACAAGCTCTCAGTCCTCTCTCTCACAAATTTTGATACTGGACTACAAATTAAAAAGCAAGATTACAACTTTTGTTCTAGCTAACAAAGAGCCTAAATCCTAAGAAAATAAATACAAAACTTAATCCTAGTCCTCGCTGCATTTTTCTTTGCTGAAACCCATATTTATAGCCAAAAACCAAACGAGTAGGATCCCGGGAAGATTGGGGGAGCAAACGCTCCCCCAACAGAAGTTGTTTGGCCGCGAAAACGCGGCTTGGACTGCGTTTTCGCGGCCCTGGTGTGGCCAGGTGGCCACAGCAAAAGGGGGGAGATCACTGGTTTGGTGTTTGGTCCGTATCTACTGCTGGTTTTCTTGTTTCTGCTCCAACCGTTGACGAAACAACCTTTGATTTTATGGCTTCAATCGCTCGATTCAGGGAGGATTCTTCTCAACCTCTTGATTTGCCAAGATTTAGCCCAGATTTCTTCATTTCGAATTTATTCTGAATTAATTCAGAATTTAGTGGGCTTGTGGGCTTGTTTCTCTTTTCTTTCTTTAAGCACTTGGGCCTACATTTAGCAAAGAAAAAGAAAACTTATTAATAGGATTTATTAGCTAAAAAGCATGGTAAGGTGACAATGAAATGCAATATATGTGACTAATCAATCACCTCCGAAGCAAGGTAAAGCATATAAGGGTTCCAAGTAAGTCATCAACCAGAGGAGGTAAGTATTTCTTTTAGCTTTTCTTTCTTTTCTTTTAATTCTTTAGTTTAGATCACCAACACTATCAACACCCAACTCTTTTATCACTCTTTTCAATTTCTTTGAAAATATCCATTTTCTATTTTCTCCACCTTCTCAATCTACCACTTTCTTTTTAACTTAACTTTAACTTTTTTTTCTTTTCTTTTAAATAACTAAAAGAAGACCTTTAACCATTGAATGTAACTTAAAAGAGAACTTGCTAAACAAGCTTCTATTGCTAGTCCTTCTTTGTGGATCACGACCCGTATAGCCACTTGCTATTGTGGTAGTATTGAGTACTTGCACTTTTTATTCTAGTATTCTTGTGTGCAGGTCCAACTCAATCAATTGGATTTATCCGACTCAATGACCCTTACCCAAATCTTATAACCATAATTTCTAAAATAATTTTCTCTCTTCACAAAGTCAATGGGGATACAGCTCCCCTGATTGAACCACCAATTTCCAATTTTTCTTCCTATAATCTTTTTCTAGACCACCAGTTGAAGAAAAATCTGAGTTAGAAAAAAGTATAGAAGCTGTACAAGCCATGCTTGAGTCCCACCAAAAGAAGCTCAGTTCACCAATTTCATTATATTTTCACGATTCATACTCAGTTTCACTATTCAAAATGAACAACCATCTGCCCTGAAAATGAGTATGGAATGCTTGCGTGAGTCTGAGCGATAATCTCAAAACATGTTGGACTCACACTCTTCATAAATTTTTCAAAACTAAGATTCCTACACTCCCTTTCTAGAATATCCACTAGAAGAAAAATCATATCTAGAAAAGATTGTAGAAATCTTGCAAGAGTCCATGCTATAATTTCAAAAATCTTTTGTCCAGTCTATCAATAGGTTGGAAACAAAGTTGAGCAAATTGGACAACATTTATAGGAATAAAGAAACTCTCTCTTATCAACCTTTGACCAATTCAGATATCTCTAACTCTATTGATTTGACCCAGGACTCTTGTTATTTGGAAACCAAGATTCCATTTCAGTACACCCATTTGAACTTGACCAAACTCTGACTTTTGAAAATCTCATTGATAATTTGGCAAGTTATCCTTTTCCTAAAATTAAACTTGAGCATGAATATGATTATGAACCACAACTTGGTAATTTAATTCCACTTTCTGGTTCAATAATGACTCTGGTATTGTTACCTAATTTCTATCCTTTTCCCAAGTCAGTATAGGATCCTGTACCAATCCATCATGAAATTAAATCACCAATCTTTTATTATTATCATACTGAACTTGACCAATATCATGCTCTTTGAAAGTTCCATTGACAAATAAGCCTTGAAACTTGTACGTGATTGTGAACAAGATATCTTATAGGAGAACTTTCAAAATACTTCACAAAGACTTGGAATGGAGTGAAGAACAGACAATAAAAATAAGTTTTCTTAAAAAACAAAATTTTTGAATAGAGTTTTGGACAGAAAACTTGTGATTTAAATTAATATGCTATTACTTGACACCTGTCATCTACATGCATCATCTGTCACCTGCTTGTATCACTTCTCATCTACACATTAACACTTGATGCCTGTAGGACCTTACAATTTGTTGTTAATGGATTTTGATGATAACAAATATGATGCAGATACATTGGAGCTCTATCTCAAGAGTTAGTACAGAGTTTTGGTAGCTCTAGCTCTTATAAAGATTTTGACTATTTTTGTGTATTATTAGAATTTTATTAAAAGCCTTAATCCCACAAACAAAATAGTCTTATAGTCGACTAACCCATTTCTATAGTCGACTAACATATCTTATAGTCAACTTACTTTGTTATATAGTCAACTAAGTGTCTTCACAAAAAATATATCAATTCTCTGTTTGTTGACTGTAACCGACATTAGTCGACTTATCCTCTCTGCTAATCGACTAAGTTTAGTTTTCAGAGACTTGTTATTCTGTATCAGTCTTCATACAGTCGACTTGATATCTTAGCTAGTGACTAACCTAGTTAAAGTTTCTTATACTAGTCGCTACTCCTATACCCTAGTCGACTAACTTTAGTTTCTAACTATTAATCAGTTATTGATTTTCTAGTATTTTATCCAACGTTCTAATTTTTAAATTTGAGTTAATAACTTCGCTAACTGACCATTGATTTCACCTATAAATAGGGATGTTGTCCTAGGATGAATTAACCAATTCAAATCATAATTTTTCTGCCCAAATTCTGTTCAAAAAATTCTAGTTTCAAAAAACTTATTTCTACTTTCTGTTCTTCACACAATTTTAATTCTATTGTGAAGAATTCTGAGAGCTCACCTATAAGAGACCTTGTTCACGATTACATACAACTTTCAAAGCTTATAGGATTCATTATAATCATTCAAAGAGTTGTTGTCTTCTTGGTGTAGAGAAGAGTTGTACAGATTTGGCAAATGTTATTTTGTCAAGTGGTATACAAGGAGTTTATTTTAGGGTGTATCAAAATAAGTATAAGAAAAATCTCAAGTGAGTTACTTGGGGACTGGACGTAGGTCATAGGGACCGAACCATGATAAAATCTTTTGTGTTTACATTTGTATTTTTTGATATTTATTCTGTGAATTTTACTTTCCTACAAGTAATTTATTTTTAAAAGTTTATAAACACTATTCACCTCCCTCTAGTGTTTGTCCTGCCTTGGTTATAGATCCTACACTTGGTATCAGAGTAAGGATGGCGACGGAGTTTTCTTCATCACAATTCAAAGAAGGACATTCAGAACAACGTTCTCCATTATTTGATGGATCAAATTACAACTACTAGAAGTGTAGAATGAAGATCTACTTGCAATCACTCAACTATGAACTATGGAAGATAGTGGAAGCACCATACATCAAACGTACAACCAATTATGATGCTTGGAGTGAAGAACAAAAGAAGTCTGTCAATCTTGATGCCAAAGCAATGAATGCGCTTTTCTGTGCCTTGAACAAATAAAAATTCAATCATGTATTAACAACCAGATCTGTAAATCAAATATGGCAGATTTTATAGGTAGCACTTGAAGGTACAAATAAAGTTAAAGAATCTAAAATTTCTGTTCTTGTTCACAGGTTTGAACTCTTCAAAATGAAGGAGAATGAAATCATTACACAAATGGTTACAAGGTTCACTGACTTTGCAAATTCCTTAGTATCCCTTGGGAAGGAATACACTCAAGTTGAAAAAGTTAGAAAGATTCTTCGTGCACTCACATCAGAATGGGAGAAGAAAAACTACTGCAATAAAAGAAGCAAATGATCTTTCAATAATGTCATTAGAAAATCTTATTGATAATTTAATGGCATATGAAGTGCAACTTTAAGATAGGAAGAAGGATGAACAACAACTTCAATTTAAGAAGAAAGTACTTGCCTTCTATACATCCTCAGATATGGACAATTCAGATGATGATGA
The DNA here is from genome assembly GCA_038442645.1 of Agave tequilana. Taxonomy (NCBI): domain Eukaryota; kingdom Viridiplantae; phylum Streptophyta; class Magnoliopsida; order Asparagales; family Asparagaceae; genus Agave; species Agave tequilana. The sequence goes on from JAVJIF010008760.1 coordinate 75,692, forward strand.
AGTGAAGATGGCAATGCTCTCAAGAAAATTTAGGAAGTTCTTAAAATAAGGTAAGTTTAAAAAGAATAAAGATACTAATGATAATCCTATTTATTTTAAGTGTAACAAACCAGGTCACATAAAAAAGGATTGCCCATTGATGAAATCTAAAGGAAATTTCAAGAATTTCAATTAGTTCAACAAAAAGAAGAAAGCCTTACAAGTAACTTGGGATGATAGCGATTCATCTTCCTCTGATGAAGAAGTCACTGAAACCGCCAATATTTGTTTCATGACTCAAGAAGATGAGGTACAAGACTATGCTGAATTATTAGAAGCATTTAATAAAATTTATGAAGATTTAAGAATGAAAAAATTAAAAATAAAGTTTTAACAAAAGAAAATGACAAATTTATCAAAGAAAATTCAATTTATATTTCTAAAATATCTTCCTTAAATTCTCAAAAATCTGACTTTGAAAAGTTTATTCCATCTTTAAAAATGGATATGAAAATTTTTTAAAAGAGAATTCTATACTTAAAAAAGAAAATGTTTCTTTAAATTCTAGAACTACTATTTTAGATAAAGATATGACTAGTTTCAAAATTATGTATGAAGAAAAATGTGATAAAATTTAATAAAGAAAAAAATTTTAAATGATTTATTGTCTTATCAAAAGATGTCAAATAATCATTTTGGTCTTGAATTTTCAAAAGATAAGATTGAAAAACGAACACATGTTGGTCTTGGATTTTCAAAAAATAATTTTGAAAAATCTACACATTTTTATAAAAAAAATAATCATAATCCATATAATTCTTTTGTGAAAAGAAATACTGATACTATTTCAAAAAGAATTAGGAACAAATATATATGGATTCCTAAAAATCTAAATAATGTGGATAAAAATGCTTATATTACATCATATATACATCATGTATGTAATTCTTGTAATTATGTTTATACTAACAAATGGAATGCAAATTCAAATTGGATTTGGGTTCCTAAAGGCTAATCTTGTTTGGACCCTATCATGATGGGTACCATACAAAATGTTTTATCTTATAGGTACCTAAGGAAAAGTGGTTACTCGATAGTGGTTGTTCCAAACACATGACCGGTCATATTCAACTACTGTCTTCCGTTCAAATCAAAAAGGGAGGTACAGTAATATTTGGAGACAATAACAAAGGAAAAGTTATTTGTATTGGAATGATTGGTAACATTTCACCCCTTATTGAAAATGTTCTTTTGGTAAGAGGTTTAAAACATAATCTATTAAGTATTAGTCAGTTATGTGATAAGGGTTATAAAATTATTTTTGAAAAAGATGCATGTCTTATATATAATACCAACATGAAAGATATTTTGTTTGAAGGTTCTCGTAACAATAATAGTTATGAGTTATCAATAAATTGTATATCATTCAATGATAACTTATGCTTAATTGCTTCTAATAATGACCATCTTTTATGGCATAAAAGATTTGGTCATTTAAATATGAAACCAATTTCTAAGATTTCTAAATTTGATTTAGTTAAAAGCCTCCCAAAAATAGCTTTTAAAAAGGATTATTTTTTTGATTCCTGTCAATTAGGAAAACAAGTTAAATCATCTTTTAAATCTAAAGATTTAATTTCTACTAATAGATCTTTAGAACTATTGCATCTGGACTTATTTGGTCCTACTCATATTACTTCTTTAAAGAAAAATCGATATATTTTTGTTATTATTGATGATTATTCACGTTTTTCATTGGTAATTTTTTTAAAGAATAAAAATGATACTTTTAATGAGTTTTCAAGTGTTTGTAAAAGAATTCAAAATCAAAAGTCTCTAAATATAGTCACTATTCGAAGTGATCATGGAGGAGAATTTGAAAATGAATCTTTTACAAATTTCTGTGATAAGTATAGTAATACACATAACAAATAGTGTTGTGGAGAGAAAGAATAGAATTTTGCAAAAATGTGCTAGAACTATGCTTATTGACAGTCTTTTATCAAAATATTTTTGGGCTAAAGCTGTTGCTACTGCATGTTATATTTTAAATAGTGTGCTTATTTGACCTATTTTAAATAAAACATCTTATGAATTATTTTATAACAGAATTCCAAAAGTTTCTTATTTCAAAATTTTTGGATGTAAATGTTTTATATTAAATACAAGAGATACTTTAGATAAATTTGATGCTAGATCCAATAAAGGTATTTTTGTTGGCTATTCTACTGAAAGTAAAGCATATAGAACCTTTAATAAGAAAATATTTACTATTGAAGAAAACATTCTACTCAAAGTAAAGTATATAGAATCTTTAATAAGAAAACATAAATTTCATTGCATGTTAAATTTGATGAATCTTTGACTAAACCTATTTCTAATTTCACATGATGATGATGATTTCACAAATACCCTTATTGATAATATTATTATATCTTCTGATGATACTAACATTTCTAATGTTGATGAGACTCCTACTGAGTTACATAAAGCATATGTTGGAGTAAGGAATCATCCACATGATTTGGTGATTGGAGATATAACTTAAGGTGTTCAGACTAGATCCAAGTTGAATTAAATTACACAAATTTCTTTCATATCACTCACTGAATCGAAGAATATCAAAAAAACATATGTTGATGATTTTTGGACTATTGTGATGCAAGAAGAGTTGAATCAATTTGTCAGAAATGACGTTTGAGATCTTGTACAATATCCTACTGATCATTCAGTCATCAGTACCAGATGGGTATTTAAGAAAAAACTTGATGAATCAGGTCAAGTTATTAAAAACAAAGTAAGGTTAGTTGCACATGGATACAATCAAGAAAAAGGTATTGATTTTAATGAAACTTATGCACCAGCAGCTAGACTTGAATCTATTCGTATTTTACTTGCTTTTGCGTATTTTATGAATTTCAAACTTTATCAAATGGATTTTAAAAGTGCTTTTTAAATGGTTTTATTAAAAAACTATTTATATTGAACAACCTCCAGGTTTTGAATATGAAAAATTTTGAACATGAAAAATTTTCAAACCATGTTTTTAAACTTAAGAAAGCTTTATATGGTTTAAACAAGCACCACGTGCTTGGTATGATAGATTAAAAAAATTTCTTTTAAATTCTGATTTTAAGATGGGATGAGCAGATCAACACTTTTTATTAAACATATTGATAAAGATATCTTATACAAATATATGTTGATGATATTTTATTTGGATCTACTAACGATAAATTTTGTCAAGAATTTTCTAAGACTATTCAGAGTAAATTCGAGATGAGCCACATGGGTGAACTTACTTACTTTCTCGGTTTGCAAATAAAGCAAATGAACTTCTTAAAAGATTTGATATGAAAAATTCTGGTAGTAAAAACACTCCCATGAGTACTACTATATTCCTAGACAAAGATGAAAATGGTAAGAATGTTGATCAAAAACTATATCGAGGTATGATTAGTTCTTTACTATATATTACTTCAAGTAAACATTATATTATGTTCAGTGTTTACTTATTTACTAGATATCAATCAAATCCTAAGGAATCACACCTTAAAGCAGTGAAAAAGATTCTTTGATATATTAATAACACAGTTAACTATGGTTTATTTTATCTGAAATCGAGCATATTTGATTTACTATCATATAGTGATGCTAATTTTGCTGGATGTAAATTTGATCAGAAGAGTACTAGTGCTACTTGTCACTCTTTAGGACATTCACTAGTATCATGATTCAATAAAAAGTACAACTCTGTATCATTTTCAACAACCGAAGCAGAATATATCGCTGCTAGTGTTGCATGTGCTCAGATTTTATAGATGAAACAAACCTTACTTGATTATGGTATATCTATCACAAATTCACCTATTATGTGTTATAATACTAGTGCTATTAACTTATATAAAAATCCAATCAATCATTCATGTACAAAGCATATTGATATTAGACGTCATTTTTTACGTGATCATACTTTAAAAGGTGATATTTCATTAAATTTTATATCAACTGATAATCAAGCTGCAGATATTTTTATAAAACCTCTTAAAGAAGATATTTTTATGTGATTTTGAAGAGATTTGGGTATTTGTAATATTTTTGATATTTAAATATTTTTTCAAATTTGTTTTAATGCATTTTTTTCACTCATTAGTCGACTTAACAAAGTCTATTAGTCGACTTAACAGATGACCAGTCGACTACTGTAATAAAACAGAAACATGCTGATCTTGAGCTATTCAGAATTAGTCGACTATATTGATCAATTAGTCGACTAAGAAAGGTATTAGTCGACTATTCTCTGACCCAAGTCGACTAACTCTGTATAAAACTGTGTTCTATTATTGGATTTATGACTTTTGAATCCGACCCATTTCATGATTTTTTGGATCCGATCTCTACCCATATTCAATCCTAACCGTTGATCTTGTTTTTACCTTTCATATTTACCCTTCCACACAATCAAAACCCTTCTTTTTCACCCGTTTCCTTCTTCAGCAGAAGCAGCTAGTCGACTTCTTAGCAGCAGCACCCGTTCTCCTTTTTCTTCTAATTTCTGGGTAAAAATCTTTTCAGTCTCTGTCTTTTACTTCAAATTCCTGCTTTCTTTGATCTTAATTTCAGTTCTCATCATGTCAAGATATAAGAAATCTAAGTTTACACCATCTTTCATCTTCTTCTCAAACAGATTTTAGAGTTTTTCTTAAAAATCTTGCTATAGAAAATAATTACTTAAGACTTTCTCAGTTAGAAATCTTGTCTAGTAGACTTGTTAAGTATGAAGACTTCCATGAATATGATATTGCTTCTTTGTTTTAAAATTCTGATCTTTATACTTTGTTTTCCACTGAATCTAGGTAAGGGTATTATCCCTTTTCCATTCACCTCTTTTGCACAAATTTAACCTATAAAGATAATAATGATAATGTTCATCTTTATTCTTTGATTAAAGGTGTTCATATAAAATTATCTCCAAGATCTTTAAGTCGTATCCTTTCTATTCCGTATCACAGCCTATCTCTTAATGATATTGATATGGATGATGATGAAGTTTTATCAAATATCTTTCTTCTAGGTTAAGGACTACCAATGACAAATACTAAATTAAAACATATTCCTCGTCTAATTGGTCGTATCCATGCTTATAATATATGCCCAAAAATTGAGAGTTATAACTATTATTCTCGTAATTTAACTACTTATGTTTATGCCATCATGGCTGGCCTAAAAGTTAATTGGGCTAAGATCATATTTGATAATCTTGTTAAGGAATATACTTCTTTCTTACCCTATGGAGCTTTGCTTTCTCATGTGTTTTGAAAATTTAAAATAGATCTTAATTTTGAAACTAGTGTCATCAAAGTTTTCGAGCCATTTGATCGTGCCGTTCTCCATCGCATGAAACTTCTTGACTTTCCTCAACCTCCAACACAACCACAACCTCAACATCAACCCTCTCCTCCTCCACAAAGTTCTACTCAAGATCCTTCCTCATTAACTCAACCTCCATTCACTGAACCCACTTTCTCTCAACCACCTCCTTCCTTTCTCAATGCCTTCTATAATTCTATATAGGCTGAAATCTTGGCTTTACAGACCCAACAACAATCTATGCTGAACTCTCAGTCTGTATTACTCAATAATCAGTCTCTGCTTATGGAGCATTTTATGAATATTCAACTGAAGACGGAATCTTTTGAAGCCACACAAATAGAAATACTGGATCTCCTCAAGACCCATTTTCCACCACCTCCTTCTCCCGGATCCAACATTTGATGCACATGGCGTTGGATTTGTTTTTTTTTGTGTTGCTACATGCTTATGGAGTTCTTGCATCCTTTTGTATTTTCTTTTGCTATGACTCTTTCGATTTTCTATTATAATAATTGACATTTTCTATTATGTTATGCAAACTTTGGTTGTTTATGTATGATTTTATGATTTGTGATATTTCTCTTTTTTGTAATGACAAAGGGAGAGAAATAAGTGAGAAGTTATGGCTATGTTATGTTTTTCTGTGATTCTTGATAACTTTCTGTGTTATATATGGCAAAGATATATGGATAAGATATATGTTTATATGGCTATGATTTATGTTTCATGCAAGGGGAGAATAATTGTTATCTATATATTTGTTATAACCTGCTCACTATAGGGGGAGTTTTCGTGCACACAGGTTGTCATTATCAAAAGGGAGGAGAATGTTGGACCTTACAATTTGCTGTTAATGGATTTTGATGATAACAAATATGATGCAGATGCATTGGAGCTCTATCTCAAGAGTTAGTACATAGTTCTGGTAGGTCTAGCTCATATAAAGATTTTGACTATTTTTGTGTATTTTTAAAATTTTGTTAAAAGCCTTGATCACACACACAAAATAGTCTTATAGTCGACTAACATATTTCTATAGTCGACTAACCTATTTCTATAGTCGACTAACATATCTTATGTACGCGTCGGAAAAATCACAATTGCAAATTCTTTTAGTTGAATAGAAGATTACAACGGATACAATCCGATTACAAAAGAGAGGGAATCTCTTGATTGATTCTCCTCTTTGTTTAATGATCGGTTCTGCACGTGGCGGTGGAGAGTGAGTCATGTTCTCCGTTGATCGGCCGTACGTCAAGTTTCTCTTGTAGATCCTCTCTTTGGATCTACTGTGGAGTAGCATTGCTCCTATCAGTAATGGAATCTCAAAGAGATTTAAAGAACTTGAACTCAACAAGTTAACAGAAAGAGTTGAACTCTTTCTAGGCTTCAAGCTCTTCAAGACCGAACTCTGGCGAGGTAGCTCTCCCCTCTGCCTATGGCTTCTTAGATTCCTTCACCAGGACTCTCCCCTTCTATCCCTTTTTAGAGGTCCCCCTCCATAGGTCCCCCTTACATTCCCTTAGAGAGGTCTCCTCCTTTTTTCTGTCCTTCCTTTTTCTACCTATTCATAGCTATTTATAGAGGAATTGGGGTGTAACCAACCCCTTAAATCTCTCCATAATAGGAGGAGTGTAACCAACCCCTTAAATCTCTCCATAATGCCAGGGGTGTAACCAACTCCTTAAATCTCTCTATAATGGGAAGTTATTCCCCATTATATGGAGAGAAAATGGGGTGTAACTGACCAAATTTGTGGCTATCAATTATAGCGAAAATTCGGGTCTCGCGCTGGACGCAGACTTTACTTTGATGTTGAGATGCGCAGCTCACAGGCTCGCATCTGTGTTGGAACGCGGAGCTGCTCAGGCTTGCGTTTGAGTTGAAATGCGGAGCTGGCTGACCTCCGTGTTTAACAAAGGACGCGAAGTCCGCGTCCGGCGACTCCGCGTCTGACATTGGAACACGAGGTCTGCGTCTGGCGACCTCCGCGTCAGAGGCTGGAATGCGGGGTCCACGGCTGGTACTAGAATGCGACCTCCGCATCTGGTATTAGAACGCGACCTCTGCGTCTAGGAGGTTCGCGTCTGAGGCTTTGTCCATAGTAATTTTTTGATAGCCTACATCTTATAGTCGACTTGCTTTGTTATATAGTCGACTAACTTTCTTCACAAAAAATATATCAGTTCTCTCTTTGTTGACTATAACCAACATTAGCCGACCTAACCTCTCTGCTAGTTGACTAAGTTTAGTTTTCAGAGACTTGTTATTCTATGTCAGTCTTCATATAGTCGACTTGATATCTTGGCTAGTCGACTAACCCAGTAAAAATTTCTTATACAAGCTGACTACTCTTGCACCTTAGTTGACTAACTTTAGTTTCTGACTGTTAATCAGTTCTTGATTTTTGGTGTTTTTTAAATTTGAGTTGATAACTTCCCTAACTGACCATTGATTTCACTTATAAATAGGGATGTTGTCCTAGGATGAATTCACCAATTCAAATCATAAGTTTTCTACACAAACTCTGTTCAAAAAATTCCATTTTTTAGAAAACCTACTTTCTGTTCTTCACACAATTTCAATTCTATTGTGAAGAATTCTGAGAGTCCACCTATAAGAGACCTTATTCACGATCACATACAAGTTTTAAGGCATATAGGATTCATTGTAATCATTCAAAGAATTGTTGTCTTCTTGGTGTAGAGAAGAGTTGTACAGATTTGGCAAAGGTTGTTTTGCTAAGTGATGTACAAGGAGTTGATTTTGGAGTGTATCAAAATAAGGATAAGAAAAATCTCAAGTGGGTTACTTGAGGATTAGATGTAGGTCACAAGGACCGAAGCAGGATAAAATCTCTTGTGTTTGTGTTTGCATTTTTCTGAGATTTATTATGTAAATTTTACTTTCCTACAAGTAGTTTATTTTTAAAAGTTTATAAACACTATTCACCACCTCTAGTGTTTGTGTTGCCTTGTTTATAGATCCTACAATGCTTAACTCTTGGCTCATGATTATCACATTATGCGAATGTGGCACCTAGTTTCCTGATAAGTACTCCTTTTATGTAAGTACTCTACTTACGCATGTACTCTTGTTATGCCTGTTACTCCTGAACCAGTTATATTCCTGCTCATTCTCGTAATCTGATAATTATACTTAATAAGCTATAAAAAGGATAGCTTACAATGGGAATGGGGGAACTAATGAATGTAGGTATGATGCCTTACTTATAGTGGTGGAATACAAAACTGATGATTCGTGTTAGGGTGCTTTTAGGAACCCAGAAGATGTGTCTTTGGGTGATTTTGGCACATATAGGTTATGTTCCGGGCGAACGAGAACCATTATAAATATGAGCCATCAGTTCTTCATCAGCTTTCAATAACGAACCTCTACTTACTTATATATAGACGTATCTATGTTGAGATGTATACCAGGAAACATACCTAGATATATGGGTCGATTGAGTAATAATAATAAGATGCCAAGATAATAACTTGTTGTGTTGCTTTGCAAACTGGGTTATATCATTGGTTTTGCCACAATTGCTTTCATCGGGTTTTTTACTTCAGATTTTCAGTTTGATTAATCATTATTTTATTTCCAGCTTACCACATGTGTACTACTCTGTTGGTCTCTTGCTTGATACTACTCATATACCATTGTGCTTATCCTCTTGACTTGATCACTTATGGTTTTATACTAATTCCTGGTTGTCAATTATTACTTGATGTCTTATGCATATCTAGAGTGCCTATGTTCACGACACAGTTTTCAATGCATGTCTTTTAAATCGGATTTATCAACAAACGAGTGCATGTTCATGCACGCCTTGGCAATACCGCTCGTAGGGGGGTTCTGACTCCCCTGGATGCTCATTTCTAGATGCCGGAGCTTGAAGCTTGTTGATTCTCCCGATTGCAGATTAGAGTGGCACAGTGGTGACGTGGATAATCGGCAAACCATCAAGGCCCCATCCTTTTAGGCCCCATTCTCAGCTCTCAAGTTTTCCTTTTGTGACTCGTGAGCGCCTTCTGTACGATTCATTATTGTATGTCTTTTTTTATTCTCATATTTGTGCCATATCAGTGATGTATTATTCTTGTAATATTGTGTCACATCCTGTGATAACTTTGTAACTGTACTCACATGTTGGAATGTATAATGCACCGCGTGCTTCCGTACTCTGATTTTTCCTACACTAATGCTTAGCTTATATGCATGAGGGTATTTTTGACCTGCGTATATACATCGCAGTAACGTCTCCGTACCCTCAGAATCGGGGAGTTACAGAGTGGTATCAGAGCCTAAGCTCTCACATCCTCAGTACGTCCGATAGCAAATTAGTGGTAAAGAATTTGCAACTTGAATGTATGAGTCCCAGTTATACAATCCAACTACAAGTGTAGAGTTATCTTTTCTTTCTTGATTATCCTTTCTTTGATTCATAATCTCTTCTATCTTTTCACTGTTTTGATTTTTCATAGCCTTTTTACCAACTTAAGATATGGATAGTGCAACTGTCGGTTCCAGTGACCGGTATTTCTCACTGGTGGTCGATATGATATAAATACATATTCTGATAGTCTAAATTATGTCTACTTTCACTCTATTAATATTTTCTAATATTTCAGGTTTTTCTAGATTTTCCAAAATTTTCTAAATTAATTGAAGATTCTCGAAATTCGTGACCCATATGTGTTGCTATTCGACTTCTAAATTTTTAATTTGCAATCAGGGATGAATTTCATGAATTTGATTTCTTAGTAATGTTTAAAATAATATTTTCTATTTTTAAGATTTTTTAAGGAATTTTTTCGAATTAAATAAGAATTTAATTGAGTTAAGAAAAGGCAAAAAAATTAAAAATAAAAAATAAAAAATTAAAAATAGAATCCGAAAATTATTTGCAACCACTAGGGCTTGAACCTTGGTTAGCTAGGAAAAAATGTATTAACTTAACTATGCTGCCACATTGGCATGTGGTTTAAAGGCCCAAGCCCATTTATTTAAACCTTCCCTTTAACTCGCTTCATCCACTCCAACTTCCCCCATTCTCTCTAACTTCTCCAACACTTTCTCCCCCTCATTCTCACTCACTCTAACTGAACCCACTACTCTTTCCACGTAGCTTAACTCTTAGGGGTGGCTTAGGAGTGTGTGGTGCCTATATAAGGGACAATTCACCATCTCTAGCAATTGTTAAACCAAAACTTCTCTCCCTTTCTCACTACAATCTCTCATTCTCTCCTGAATCTTTAAAGTGCTAGTCAAAGAGAAGAACACTCAGACTGAAGGGTTGCCTTCAAGGTAATTTATTTTGCATTTTCGTAGATTTAAGTTCTTTGTGGCATTTCATCGAACAGGTTGTGTGCATTGCATTTCAGCTTTAATTTCACTATGAAAAAAATATGCTAAAATCCCAATGAAATTATATAGAACATGTAAGATGTTCCTTGTATTTATCATAATTTTTTAAGATTTTTATTAATTTATAATTGAAGGAAAAAAGGAAACTGTGCACAACATTGTGCTTTGCTGTGCTCGGCCAGGGCCTGGTCGAGCAAGGCCCGGCCTGAGCCAGGCCAGCGGGCCTGGACCTGGTCTGGCCAAGCCAGGCCAGACCCAGCTTGGCCTGTCAGAATCGGCCCAGACCCAAACCCAAACCCATTACTGTAGCAGACTCATTACTATAACAAACAGACCCGTTAAGTATTTTATTGATTTTTAGGTTTATTTTAATTCAAAAAAATCGAAATAAACTCAGAAATTTTCAAAAAATTCACAGAAAATCACAAACTAAATTTGGGACACCGTAAAATTATTTTTAGTGTAATATTATTTAGAAAAACATGAAATTAAATGTTCTTTGTAATTATTATTTAATGATCATTTATTTAAAAATTGCCAATAAGTTCTAAATAGCAACAAAAAATATAAATTCATAATTCAGTAATATATAAATATTATACATCAATTTATTAGTTTATGCATGTATTTTATCATGAAAGCATATTTTTAAATGGTTGCTAAAATTTAGAAATTGAATTATTTAGAAATATTAACCAACCAAAATTATAATAAAGAGCAAAAATTATATGCTTATTCAACCTATCACTGAATAAAGAACATGTGAAGTCTCTAATTAATTCACGTAATATTTAGACCGTGAATTTTACCCAGAGCTGGTTGCAGTTACGGATAATCAGATTCTAACAACATCTGGCAAGTGCACATACTCTTTCTCCTCTATGTTCTTTTGTTAGTTTATAAATTCCTTTGAAAATATCAATTTGCATATCTTTCCCTGATCATGTGTATGTAATACATGCATACACAAGATGTTTAATACATAAAAAACTATTCAAGCACAATTGTAAGTTAGTAAATACTAAAAATTAAGTTGATGTCACCCTATCTCATGATTATTATTTTATGATTATGTCTACATTTTAATACACTGACATCGCTTATACTATTATGCATTTGTCACTTGATATTGTCTCCATTTTTTGTTTTTTTTGAAATTTTGATACGCATTGTAGTCACTTGATACCGATTCCTGATCCTGTTACACTGAGTCGCGCATTATCTTGCACTTACATTGATAAATGAAATTGACCAAGCCCACGTTACTGAGAAAAACTGCAGCAGGAGAAATCTAGGGAGGTGTACTTGGAAGGGCGGCTCCTCCTAGGGCCTTGCCACCGTGTTCTTGTTATTTATGTGCACTCCTGTTATTACATGTTACATGATACCTGAGTACAGTGAACTGTTTCTCCCTACTATCAGGATCTACTAACACATCACTTATTTGATAAATGGTTGTCCTGTAGGATGGGGCACATGATGGCTGCATTAGTTAGGATAATAAAACATACTAGACTTAGAATTATCATTCGTAACATGGATAATCTTGACTACATGATGTTCCTAGACTTGCCATGTTATTCTTAACATGTGATCTTGTGTTCATGTGATCTGGTAATTATGATATATGTATTACTCGTCCAGGGCGCTTCATGCTCATTATATACATGTCATAGTATATGTACATGATCTTATTTCACATGATTTAGTGTTCTGTTACTCTCGCTGGTATCTTACCTGTCAGTTTATATTACCGTCTGATTTATTATTCATTCATTCCAGTACTCTACTTATAATAACCCTTTACTTTTACATTTTCATATTATTATTTCCTCTTCTCATGTATGCACTTACTGGTCCGCTTCTGACGGACCTTGATTTTTTAGCATCAGAGCTTGAGGAGACTGACGAGCCACTGTTCGAAGGAACTCAGGAAGACCACCATGCGTGAGTCTGAAGTTTCTTATCTTATATATTTTGGCATTTTATCTTGTTATGATGCCCCGATGCCAAAATTATATCATTCTTTTATTTCTGCTTTATTATATTTCCAATCTTGTATCCAGACAAAGACTATTGTAGATATATGACTTTTTTGTGAAAACAAAAATTCTGGTTGTCTTTTATATATGTATGCAAGAATTTGGCCTATTAGTACAGTGTAAGGTATTCACGTGAAGAGATTTCCCTCTTTGTGAATTTCTATTGGCCATCGTCACGTACCCATACTCCGTATTTTGGGAAGCGGGGCGTGACATAATTTTGTGGTATCAGAGCCAGGTTTATTTTGATTCCACACCATATAAAGACAACCAGGTTCATATATTAAAAAAAGCATCTATAACTGTCTGGATATACATCGTTAGCCTAAACTTGTGCCTTCTAAACTATTCCCTATCCATTCCAGAGACTTATAGCTCGAAACAAAAATGTTTCCTCTTCCTCCCAAGTAAACCTAGTTGCTTGTAGTGATATATAGTAGAGAGATTCTAGCTAACCTGATAGTCATAAATGACTCTGGGTTTGACGTTGTTTTGGGCATGGACTGGTTGGGCACTTCCTATGCTCTTATTGACTGTGGGAAGAAGAAAGTTCTTGTTGGGTCCCCAGTCATCCAGAGTTTGAATTCCATGCTGGGGATGTAACTCTAGAGCAAGCCTAATTCAAGAAGAGGTAATTGAAAGTAGTGCTAGAGTCCGCGAACTCTAAGAAGTAGGTTAATATGCCTGAGGTGGAATGTGAATTTCTTGACATCTTTCCTGAGTACCTCACTAGACTACCCCTGCTCGAGAGATTTAATTTAGTATCGAAGACTTGCTTGGAACAGTCCCTATTTCCAAGGTGCCATATCACATGGCTCTGGTAGAACTAGTGGAACTGAAAAGGCAGGTTCAAGAATTACTCGATAAGGGATTAATTCAATCAAGTGCTTCACCCGGGAGTGCTCCGGTCCTTTTAGGCAAGAAGAAGGATGGTAGCCAGCTACTGTGCATTGATCACCGGGAGCTGAACCAAGTCACAGTCAAGAACAAGTATCCCTTACCCCGGATTGATGATCTTTTTGATCAACTAGGGGAGCCACAGTATTCACTAAGCTAGATCTATATTCTGGTTATCACCAAGTGTGGGTGAAAGCTAAGGATGTGCCTAAGACTGCTTTTTGGACGCGATATAAATATTTCGAGTTCCTTGTTATGCCATTCAGAGTCACCAATGCTCTTGCGGTATTTATGGACTTGATGAATCGCGTCTTTGTTCATACTTAGATCAATTTGTCATGGTCTTCATTGATGATATCCTGATCTATTCCAAGATAAAAAAGGAGCACACTAGCACTTGAGGATTGACCTGCAAACTCTAAGACAAGAGACGTTACATGCAAAGCTTAGTAAATTCTTTTTTAGGCTAGACAATGTCTCATTTCTCAGGCATATAATATCTGGGGACAGCATCTCGATCGATCCAGCCAAAGCAGAAGCTGTCAGAGATTGGCCAATCCCTAAGTCTGTCTTAGAAGTGAGAAGTTTCCTTAGACTGGCTAGTTACTACCGTCATTTTATCCAAAATTCTCTAGGATCGTCGAGCCTCTAACCAAGCTCATTAGAAAGGAAATGAAGTATCAATGGACTGAGGAATGCCAATTAGCATTCGAGGAACTAAAGGATCAATTGACAACAACACCAGTTCTAGCAATTCCAGATGGACCTGGGGGGGATGGTGATACATAGTGATGCTTTGGGCGCGACCTGGACTGTGTGTTGATGCAACGAGACAGAGTGATATCATTCGCCTCAAGACAACTGAATCCACATGAGAGGAATTATCCAACCTATGATTTGAAACTAGCCGCAGTCATCTTCGCCCTTAAGGTGTAGGGACTCTATCTTCTCAGGGAGTATACGGAGATATTCACAGATTATAAGTCTCAAGTTCATTTTACCCAAAAGGAGCTCAACGTGTGCCTGAGGAGATGGCTAGAGCTCATGGCAGACTATGATTTAGATCTGCAATACCACCCCGGGAAGATGAATATAGTTCCTAATGATCTCAGTAGGAAGCCCTCTTTCATGAGATGACTCAGCAGAATGAGATTCAGGAAGAGATTCTTAGGTTAGACTTGGAAATCATTCTACCTGGAGATATTGGGAGACTTATGATCTTGGTGACTCAACCATCTCTGGTCGAGAAGATCAAGGAGGTTTAGGAGGAAGACCCTAAGTTGTAAAAGATCAGAGAAGAAGTGGAAGTTAGACTAAGGTAGGATGTATTCATCTATGTTAATGGTTCGTTGGTTCAGAAGCAGACTCTATGTACCATCTGGGAAAGTTCAAAGGGAGTTGATCTCTGAAGCCCACAACTCCCCTTATTCAGTACACCCTGGGGTACTAAAATGTACAGAGACCTCAGGCATAACTTTTGGTGGCATGGGATGAAGAGAGAGATAGCTCGATTTGTAGCTCGTTGCCTTATATGCCAACAAGTCAAGACAGAATACCAAAGGACGGCTGGGCTGCTACAACCACTCCATATTCCCGAATGGAAGTGAGAGAATATCACCATGGACTTTGTTGTAGGTCTGCCTAGGAGTCCAAGACGGAACAATGCTATATGAGTGATCGTGCACCGGCTCACTAAGAGTGCTCACTTTATACCTTTCAGAGTCGGATAGTCCACGGAAGCACTAGCGGAGAAGTACATGCAGAAAATAGTCAAACTGCATGGAGTCCCTGTTAGTATTGTTTCTGATAGAGAAACTAGATTTGTGTCGCATTTCAGGAATAGTCTTCAGAGGAGCTTAGGCAGTAAGTTAAAGGTCAGCACAGTATTCCATCCTCAGACTGATGGCCAATCAGAAAGATCCATCCAGATTCTAGAGGAAATGCTTAGAGCATGAATACTGGACTTTAAGGGATCATGGGATAACCATCTGCATTTAGTGTTCTTCTACAACAACAACTATTAGGCTAATTTCAGATGGCTCCATATGAGGCACTCTATGGGAGAAAGTGCAGATTCCCTGTGTACTAAGATGACATCGGTGAAAGGAAGCTGCTCGGCCCAGATCTGATTTTGCAAACAGTAGAGAAGGTGGCCAAGATCAAGAAACATATGAAAGCCGCTCAAGATCATCGAAGAAATGGGCTGATGCCAAAAGAAGACCCTTATATTTTGCAGTAAGTGACCATGTATTTCTTAAGATCTCACCAACTCGAGGGGTCATTAGGTTTGGCTACAGTGGAAACTGAATCCCAGATACATTGGATCTTTTGACATCATAGAGCGAGTCGGAGAAGTAGCATACTGATTGGGGCGAAACCAGCACTCCAAAATGTGTATTTTATGAAATCAATGAAAATGTATGTTTTATAAAATCAGTGTAAAAGTTGTGTGTGCTAATGTTCCCTTGATACTTCCGTTATAGCATTGGCTCAACGGGTCAATCCATAGGGATGTGAGGCGATAAAAGCATTAACAGTTTTTATTCACGTCGTTTGTTAACAGTTTCTTCTTAGTTAAAGAATGAGAAAAGGAAAAAAGAAAAGAAAAGAAATCTGAAAGTGATAGGTGAAGAAGGCGGTAAAATGACGATGTGAAAATGAAAGAGAAGTGGTTGCGGAGTCGGTAAAATGAAAGCAAGAAAGGTGAAGTGATTTAGAAAGTGGGTTCGAAACAAAAAGAAAATAAAACAAAGTTGGTAAAGGTTTTTGAAATTGATTTTTAAAACAAAGTAAAAAGAAAGGAGAATACTGTGAAAGAAATCTCATAGTTTCTAACTACTAATTACGCCACTAACATGCTAACCTCTAGTGATAGTTGCCTCATATGGATCCTTGGACATCACTAGTCCTTGGCTTCAAGAGACGATACAAAGCATGGCAAATAAGATGGTTCTTCACATTTAAACCTGCATCAAGAGCAAGCTAATACAAACATTAGATCATCAAAACTATTAGGAGCAAATATGAAATAAGAGAGAGTTAGCTTGGTTAGCAAGTTAGATGTTAGAACCCATCATCATGAGCCATCAATGGCTCTTGTAAGAGCAAGGCCTTGTAGAGGCTATTAGATTCATATGGATTATTAAGTAAGTGGTTAGCTAGTTAGTGGTTAGTAGTTAGTCACCACGAGAGAAAATCTAACTAAGCATCATGTAGAAGATGGAGAAGATTACAATGGAAAAGAAAGAAGACACTTTTACGTAGATTGTCACCATCTATTACATCAATCTCTCTCTTTCTCTCTCTGAATCTCTTAGCCCTAATACATGATCTAAAAACGAAATAAAAATATAAAAGAAAGAAGAAGAACACCTACATTACACTACACTAAAAGAGAGAAAACCTAGCCTATTTTTCAATCTGCTTGCGTTTCGGGTCATTGTCGGGCTATTTATAGGCAAATGAAGGATCTGGAAGACGAGATGAGGTCACGCGTCAAAAATTGGCGCGTGACCCACCACTTTGCCGCAGAAACGCGATAATTGCCGCATTTTCATGGCCTAGGTCCCTGGATTTGGTGCATGGGTTCTCTCACTTCGGGGATCTTCTAGATATACTCAGAATTGGTTATTGTCATCCAGATTTGCGCCAGACACCCGCAAGGGTCTAGGGTCAATGCATCTTCTAGAAACTCCTTTACTTGGCCTCCAAGAAATGTTGATTTAATTACCCAAAAATGGATTTAATTAAACTCTTATTACCCTTTTGCCATTGGACTCTTGATTTATCTGCAAAATAGACCAAAACATAATAAGAAATGATATTCTATTCATAAATCAGTAGGGAATGCGATATAATAATGCAGAATTGTAGACTAATCACACCCCTGCACTTATCTTTTTTCTCGTCTCGAGCAAAATAAGAAAAAGAAAAACTATACTACCAATGTTATTACATCACTTTCGCAGGTGACACGATTGCACTAAGCGTTTGCAACAAAAAGTTAAACTCTAGGTTTTTCCTAGAGGAGGAGTTTTGTCTCCTGAGGATTTTCAGCAGATTGCACCCACAAAGTCTATAAAGAAAGAAGACAAATGTTAGTATTTTGAAAATATATTTTGAAAGAGAGACAAGTTTATAAAATATTTTTGCAAAAATATATGTGATCTAAGGTCATAAGTCTACCAAAAATTATTCTTCCTTAAACTTAGTCTACATGCAAGATCTTGTCTTCAATTAAGGTAAGAATTCAAATTGGATTGAATATTTTATCCTTCATAAAACCTAGATAATCTACACTTTGTGATAGTGAAAATTTTAACCATCAAGCCATTTATTTATATATTTTTTTCTTTTTCTTTTTCTTCTTCCCTTAGTTTTCTTAGGCTTTCTAGTTCACCTAGGTAGTGAGCCTTTAATCGATGACTCCCAGACCGGACGCTTAGGGCACCAGATGAGAAAACATCTCTCGGGTTTAAGGACTTGAGTAAACATGGCCACAAAACTAAGAGGGATTATTTGTTTCTTATGACCACCATTAGGCGTGAATAATCATGCTTCTTGAGGCATAGTTATCCAACTTAATAAGTGATTTTTTATTCATTTATACCATATATATTTTTTCTTTTTATTTATTTTTGCTTTATTAAATTTTAGGTCTTTGTTTCCATGTGAAGTGCATACTATCTAAGACAAAAAGTTTAAGATTATCTCTCCAATTTATCTTACTTCGCCTATAATCTTAAACATGATCTATTATATCGACTAGGTTTAAGATATTATAATTAAGACTTCCTTAATTTCTAAGATCATCTTAATTTTCTTAAAAATAGATCAAAACTTTGTCTCTTGTTTCAAAAAATTTTTAAAGAAAGGAAAGTTCCTATACAAAAGGAAAATTCTAAAATATCCTAAAAGAAGTGTAAAAGAAAGAAGTTCTAAAAACTCTACATTAGTAAACCCTCCCCCATACTTATCTCATACATTATCCTCAATGCATCGTGAATATATATATATATATATATATATATATATATATATATATATATATATATATATATATATATATATATATATGCATGAAACAAATAGAGAGGGAAGAAAAAATCACCTTAAGAAGAAGGTTTCGGTGGTGATCTGATTTGTCCACGAAAGGTAGTCTAATCCAATTTGCGTGAAGTTCGAAGGAACCCACCAGAGACCTCTAAAATACAACCCACTAGAATGATGTACATATGGATGATTTTTTACGAAGAATTTTACCCCATCTAATTTTCAAATTTTTAAAATAATTTCTGAGTCAATTTTATCAACACCTTTGTCTCGAAATGGAGTATGAAAAGATGGAATGATTGATTTGGGCTCAGGAAGTACATGAACTAATATCGACTTAGAAATTTGACTTAAGTCAAGTAAAGGCTCATGAGTCCAATTTGACTCAGGAATCGGGTCCAAATCAAGAAATTTCTACATTTATTTCTCCACAATTGAATGTGACTTTCTAAGATTGATGATTCAAGTTCAAGAATGACAGGTGTGTAAGTCAAAACTGACCCGATAACTTGCCAAAAAATGATAGGTGTTGTAACACCCCATTCCTGGAATACGTACGTATATACGTATTCTGATTTTTCTAACATATTTCTTTGATTTATCTTGTATTTGTATTTATTTTATGATTATTGGTGTGATTATTTTGTATTGGATTTGGATTCGTGGACTCAGAGTCAGACCCAGTCTGAACTAGGGCCTGAACCTAGTGCATTTCTCGAATTGACATTTTTGGTAATCCGATTTAACCGATTTCAGTTTCAAACATCGTTTTCCAATATTTTAGCTTTTTCATGATTTTCTGAAATTTTTCAGAATTATTTGCAAAATCTCCAAAACCGGTGTCGGTTGGCATCGCTGACTGATTCCCGGATTTTTATTTTTCAAGCGGGATTGAATTTTCAAAAATGGCTTTCACGTTACTTCTTAGAATTTCATTTT
Organism: Agave tequilana; assembly: GCA_038442645.1. Lineage (NCBI taxonomy): Eukaryota > Viridiplantae > Streptophyta > Magnoliopsida > Asparagales > Asparagaceae > Agave > Agave tequilana. Next base: position 95,347 of record JAVJIF010008760.1, read on the forward strand.
CCATCTAAATTCATTTTTTGGGGTTTTTCAAAATTTATCGAAAATCCACCGGTTTTGGTGTCGACCGGTATTGCCTGAAGATTTCAGGATTTTTAATTTGAAATCTGCATTGAATTTCTTGAATCCAATTTCACCAGGCATTTTAGAATATTATTTTCTATTTTTGAGAATTTTTCGGAGCGATTCTGAAATAGTCAATTTTTACCCTATTAAAATAATATTTTCTTTTCTTTTTCTTTTCCCTCTCTTTCTCCCTACCTACTCCCCATGCCCTGCCAACGTGCACTGCAGCAGCAGCTGCAGCACACCCCCCATGTGAGCCATCTCATCAAACACCCTTTCCCATCAATTTCTCTCTCCTTTTATTTTTCCTTTTCTTTATCTTTATATTCCTTCATCTCCTCCCATCTCCTCTTCTCCCTTGGCTCCACCATGGCCAGCCACCTCCGGCACCACCGCCGGCGCGCCTCCCCTCCGGCCATCCTCCGGCCACCACCAAACCACCCCACTCCATCTCCTTTTCCAACTCCTCCTACTCATCTTTAACATCATTAACAAACTACTCAACTCTACCTCCTCCTTCCTCAAAACCCATCACCATATCCACCACACTTCACCACCATCACCACCCACAAACCCGCCACCACCTCCTCCCCTTACACACCTAACCACCATCTCCACCTCCTCCTCCTACAACCATCATCAACACCACAACTTCAAACAACCAACAACAATAACAACATTAACCACCAACAATCACCCAACCTCCCCCTCTCTTCACCACCCTAAGGGGCGCTGCCGCCGGCCACCCCTCATCGCCGGTCGCCCCTCCGGCGGCGCCGCCCGGGCCGCCGCTGGCGGTCAGCGGACTGCAGTCCGGCCGGCCACCTAACTCCCCCCTTCTCCCATTTTTTCTTTTCTTTCCTTCTTTTCTTTCTCTTCATTCTTCCCTTTCTTTCTTCTTTCCTTCCTTTTTTCTTCACTATTTCTTTCTTTACTTCTGTTTCTTTCTTTCCTTCTCTGTTTCCTTCTGTCTTTCTTTATTCTTCTTTCTTTTTCTTTCATCTTTTCACCTTTCCTTTTTTAAAAATAATCCAACACACACATACACTCTCTCTCTCTCTTCTCTCTCTCATCTCTCCTTCTATCCACTCTCTCTCCTCTCTCTAATATTTCTCTCTCTACTCTCTCTCCTATTCTCACTCTCTCTATATTTTCTCTCTAGAAATCTCTCTTTCTCTCTCTAGACTTTCTCTCTTCAGAAATCACTCTTTCTCTCTCTAGAATTTCTCTCTAGAAATCCCACTTTCTCTCTCTAGATTTTCTCTCTAGAAACCCCTCTTTCTCTCTCTAGACTTTCTCTCTCTAGAAACCCCTCTTTCTCTCTCTCCTTTCTTATTCTCTTAAAAATATATTTTTATATATATTATTATATTATTATATATATTTATTTGGATTGTTGGCTTGATCGTGGTGTTCGTAAATTTCCCAGATATTACTCGGTATTGCGTTCCGGTATCGAGGCGAGTACAGTTTCTTTTTAACATACATATATTTTATCATTATGCGAGTATATTTTTGTGTTGTTATATGCTTTGCTATTACCGTTACATACTTAGTAATTGTCACTGTAACTTTTATTACATAATACACCGATATACAAGTTGATATATGTTATTTGCACCGGTACTTGTCATGCTGTATTTGACACACGATACCAGACACCGGTACCTGCCATGCTATATTTGACATATGATTCCTGACATCAGTACTTGCCATGCTATATTTGACACCGACACTTGCCATGATATGTTTGACACCGATATTTGCTATGCTATATATGACACCGGTACCTGCCATGCTGTATTTGACATATGATACCTGATATCGGTACTTGTCATGCTATATTTGACACTTGATATATGACACCGGTATTTAACATGCTATATTTGCCACCTGATATATAGCACCTGATACCTGTATTACCTGGCATATTCATGATTATCATGTAACCAGACATCTAGCACTCCTGTATCTCCTGTACTCCTATATCTTCTGAACTCCTGTACTCCTAAACTCATGTACTCCTGAACCCCTAAAAAAGGGTGACTCCTGATATTATACTCCTGGTAATTCCTGTAGTTCGATAATCATGGTTATACTGTATACACTTGTGGACATTATCTTTGAGCAATATATAAATAAAATACTCAACGTACACTGAGGTGGAAGAAACTGATGAAAACCGGTATGATGTCATATTTATAATGGTGATATTTCTGAAGTGTCGTGTGGGGCGCGTAATGATAAGTCCCCAGAAGCAGTAGCCAGAATCTGAAGTGTCGTGTGGGGCGCGTAATGATAAGTCCCCGGAAGTAGTGGCTTGTACTCCTGAGCTAATCCCGGACAGAGACGGGACCCACTATAAATATGAGCCATCAAATTTATCAGTTTCCAAATAATAACTTATCTTATTCATAAGTGGATGTATGTGTGCCGGTAGCACATGCAAAAGCATATGGATCGGACGAATCACATAAAACAACCAAACAGTAATAAGGTTAGGAACGTGTGATATTTGGTCTCTCCTTTGTTCAGGTCCTGGTACTCACATATCAGACCCGGGTAAGTTCTACAGAGTACGAACTCTAGTATGGACTATCGTTGATGTGAGGTGCTGGAAGGGAGATGATTAAAATATCAAACGGTACTGATTATTATTATTGGATCAATTAAAATGCAATACCTTTATATTCTCCAGTTGCAGTATTATGTTCTGAGTTAACACCCTGCATTATAACATATGATATATGTGGCAAAATGATTACTACTGACACACTCTAGTTCTGTTACCCTGAGGGCAACTCAAGTTGTATGAACTCAGATGATGGTGACATCAGATATGTGGTATATAGATGAGGGTTTCCTTGTTTGGATTATCCCCTCGACGTATCAACCCCATGAATCTAAAATCTGACCTTATACAACTAGTTTTATCCATACTTATATTTATCGCATGTTTAGTGTATTTATCACATGTTTAATATTTTATTTGTCGCATGCTTATGTGTACCTATGCTCTCTGTACCATTTCCATGCATGTTTTTCGATTCAGATTTACTGATATACATGTATTTACTTATCTCGGATTTACTGTCATTTTCCATATATTACTTGTCATTTCTTGTACCTGCTTGCCTGGACCACATCACTTAATCATGTACACATGTGCCTGCTATGCACGCCATTTGGCTTTATCATATGTACTCGTTGGGGTTGCAACAACCCTGAATTCTCATGTCTAGATCCTGGAGTCTGGACCGTAGCCTTGCTGTACCTGATCAGAGTGGCGCAGCGAGAGCGTGGATTAGCAGTTGCCTGTCCAGACCCTCTTTCTTCCCGCCTCCTCATGATCGGCTCGCGAGATTTTCATCTTGCCACTCGTGAGTACTTTCCCGTATTTCATATTGTGCATCCTGCCTTTGTGCTTCTTAGTGATCATATATTCTTGAGATATTATATAATGCCTTGTGATAACTGTGTACTGGTGTTATTATTGCTGGATTGTATGTTACCACTGTGCTTCCGTACTCTGATTCTTGCCTGTACTGATGCTTAGCGTATATACGTGAGGGTATCCCTGACCTGCGTATATACGTCGCAGTAACGTCTCCGTACCCGCAGGATCGGGGCGTTACAGGTGTGGAAGTCAAAACTTTGTATGATTGGTGATTAAAATGTTGCCCAAGTTGGGTAGCGAATAGGAGTAAATATTGATTCAGGAATTTGAACTAAATCACAAATTTGAGGATCGAAGTCACATTCTTGTCTAAGTTCAATTTCTTTGAAAGGAAAACTTGCCAATTTGTCAATGGGACATTCAAAAGAATAAAATTGGTCAAGTTCAATTTGTAGATCATAAAAGATTGGCAATTCAATTTCACGATGGATTAGCACTGGATCCAATGTTGACTCGAAAAAAAGCCTGAAATCAGGTAAAAATGCCTCAGTCATTATGGAATCAGACAGTGAAATTAAATTACTAAGTTGAGGTTCAGGATCACATTGATACTCAAGTTCAATCTCAGGAAAGGGATAACTTGTCAACATGTCAATGTGATTTTCAACATTTGAAGTTTGGTCAAGTTCAGATGTGTGTGCTAAAATTGAATCTTGGTTTCTAAAACAACAAGATTCCTGGTCTAGATTGATAGAGTTAGGGATATCTGGATTGGTTAAAGGTTGATAAGAGTGAGTTTCTTCATTCCTATGAATGTTGACCATTGACTCAGTTGTGCTTCTAACCTATCAATAGACTGGGTAAAAGATTTTTGAAATTATTGTGAGGTCTCATGCAAGATTTCTATGCTCTTTTCTAGCTCAGATTTTGCTTCAATTGGTTGTTTTAGAAAGGGAGTGTAGGAATCTTGGTTTTGAAAAAATGTGAAGATTGTGAGTCTAATAAGTTGTGAGATTGTCGCTCGGACTCACGCAAGAGTTCCTCAGTCAATCCCAAGATGGATGCTTGATCATTATGAAAAGGTTGGACTGAGTAAGACTCTTGAAAATGTTGTGGAATTGGAGAGGCCATCCTTTTCTGAAATTATCACTCGGCCTCTTGTAGGTTGGCTTCTATACTCTTTTCTAACTCAGATTTTTCTTCAATGAGTGGTTCTAGAAAAGGAGCATAGGAAGCAAAATCGGGGAATGGATATTGTGAAAATTGTGAAAATTCTGGACAAGGTGGATAAGGAGGTTGAAAATTTGACTCACGGGAGTTGAATCCCCACTGACTCTATGAGGAGTGGAAATTATTTTTAAAATAATAGTCATAAGATTGGGGTGGGTTGTATTGATTTGGATAAGTCCTACTTGGTGTATTTGGTTGGCTCATATTGTAAAAAACTGGGTTAGAATTATCCGTAACAAATGGGGTCAGTGTGAAATATGAATTCATATTAGGACTGAAACAATTGTTATTGTTGAATTCTATTTCACAAACAATCACAAACAAAAAAGAAAAAGCAAACAACAAACAAAAAGAAATAAAATCAAAACAAGCTTATACTAGGGTTGACCTAGACCTAGACGACTCCTAACTGGTCGATTACCTGGGGAGGTTGTTATATGAATCCGACCAAAAGCTAATCGGCCAGGTAGGGGCAAAATACGGTGGGAGGTATCCATGCATAAGCAACGGGCCTTAATTACGTCAAACCATGGTATCTTCGAGACCTCTTAATCCCCAACCTTAGACACCGATTTCACAAGAGTAAGATTCAAAACAAGTTTCACCCTCGGTCAGTCTCTTAATGAGTCCAAGATGTTCCTAGGGCCAACGTCTATCAATTTTTATTACGGCTTGGGTTGTGTGAGAGGTGGTTTTTAGGCTAAGGAAGGGTGATGAAATCCCTACCTTATCTTGTATGGGTTTTTCCCTTAAGTCCAATTCGTGCAAGTGTGCAATATAGACAAGAATATAATATAAAGCGAATAAATCACCCACGTGTTTGTCCTATGCTATATGCAATTCCATATGTACACCTCAATCCAGATCACAATAACAGAACAAAATACAGTATATTGGAATTGAATTGACATGTGCATTAATGCAAATGTCTAAATCATTTTAAAAGCATCCGAATACCGTATTTTAGTTTTTTAGCTTATTACAGTGTGTAGGCAATCAGAGCAAAAAATTAGCAACAGAATATAACAATATATGCAACTTGCAAGAACCCTGCAAACGATAAAGTTCAAATGCCACAATTTTGCTGCGTTTTCGCGGCTTTTCTTTAATTTTCGCGGTAAAGTTTTGGAAGCAAGATTTCTGCTTTCTAGAGCAGGGAAAGTCAAGTTAGAGTAGACTTTTGCAATGTACAAGTTCTTTAGAAATTGCCCTGCACATCAAAACAGAGAAGAAAATATTAATAAAAATGTGAGTTTAAACCATTCCCATCCCCGGCAACGGCGCCAAAAATTTGATCGAGGCGAAACTAGCACTCGAAACGAGGAATTTATGAAATCAATGAAAATGTATGTTTTGTAAAATCAGTGTAAAAGCTTGTGCGTGCTAATGTTCCCTTGATACTTCTGTTATAGCATTGGCTTAACGGGTCGAATCCACAGGGACAGGAGGCGATAGAAGCATTAACAGTTTTTATTCACGTCGTTTGTTAACAACTTCTTCTTAGTTAAAGAATGAGAAAAGGACAAAGAAAAAAAGAAATCTAAAAGTGATAGGTGAAGAAGGCGGTAAAATGATGATGTGAAAACGAAAGCGAAGTGGTTGCGGAGTCGGTAAAATGAAATCAAGAAAGGGGAAGTGATTTAGAAAGTGGGTTCGAAAACAAAAAGTAAATAAAATAAAGGTAGTAAAAGGTTTTAGAAATTGATTTTTAAACAAAGTAAAAGAAAGGAGAATACTATGAAAGAAATCTCATAGTTTCTAACTACTAATTACTCCACTAATATACTAACCTCTTAGTGATAGTTGCCTCACATGGATCCTTGGCCATCACTAGTCCTTTTCTTCAAGAGACGATACAAAGCATGATAAATAAGATGGTTTTTCACATTCAAACTTGCATCAAGAGCAAGCTAATACAAATATTAGATCATCAAAACTATTAGGGGCAAGCATGAAATAAGAGAGAGTTAGCTTGGTTAGCAAGTTAGATGTTAGAAGCCATCATCATGGGCCATCAATGGCTCTTGCAAGAGCAAGGCCTTATAGAGGCTATTAAATTCATGTGGATTATCAAGTAAGTGTTTGCTAGTTAGTGGTTAGTAGTTAGTCATCATGAGAGAAAATCTAGCAAAGCATCACGTAGAAGATCGAGAAGATTATAATGGAGAAGAAAGGAGATACCTTTATATGAATTGTCACCATCTATTACATCAGTCTCTCTATTTCTCTCTCTGAATCTCTCAGCCTAAATACCTGATCTAAAAAAGAAATAAAAATACAAAAGAAAGAAGAAGAACACCTACCTACACTACACTAAAAGAGAGAAAATCTAGCCTATTTTTCAATCTGCTTGCATTTTGAGTCACTGCAGGGCTATTTATAGGCAAATGAAGGATCTTGAAGATGAGACGAGGCCACGCATTAAAAATTGACGTGTGGGCCCACCACTTTGCTACGTTTTCGAGGCAATACCAGGGACCTAGGTCCTTGTGCGTGGGTTTCTCTTGCTCGGGGACCTTCTGGATATACTCAGAATCGGTTATTGTCATCCAAATTTGTGTCATACACCTGCAAGGGTCTAAATTCAATGTATCTCTAGAAACTCCCTCTCTTGGCCTCCAAGAAATGTGAATTTAATTACCTAATAATGGGTTTGATTAAGCTCTTATTACCCTTTTGCCATTGGACTCTTGATTTATCTGCAAAGTAGAACCAAACACAATTAGAAATGATATTTTATTCATAAATCAGTAAGGAATGCGATATAATAATGCAGAATTGTAGACTAATCACATACTGAGTAGCCTTACCTGCAGCACTAGTTGGTGTTCATAATATATTCCACATTTCTCAATTAAGAAAGTATGTCAGGAACGACCGATATATTCTGGATTATTCAGATTTGAGACTGAACCGCGATCTATCCTATAAGGCTCAGCCAATTCGCATCATCGATAAGAAGGAGAAGATTCTGAAGAACAAGTTCATACCCATGGAACTAGTATCTTGGGATCCAAACTCTCTTGAGGATTCCACTTGGGAACGGGAAGATGAGATCAGGGCTAAATATTCTCATCTCTTCTAAGGTAACTTATCTCACTTCTAGCTAATAGCTTAGAATACTCTTCTCCTTATTTACTTTTGAATTTCGACGATAAAATTCCTTTTATTAGGTGGGTTGGATTGTAACCCTCGGTTCCAATCACCAGTATTTTCCATTGGTGGTCGGTATGGCATAAATACCTATTTTGGTGGTCTAAACGAAGTATATTTTAACTCTAATAATATTTTCTAATATTTCAAATTTTTCTCTATTTTTCCAAAAATTTTCTAAATTAATTGAAGATTCTCGAAATTTGTGACCCATATGTGTCGCTATACAACTTTCAGATTTTTAATTCGCAATCGGGGATGAATTTAATGAATCTAATTTTCATAATGCTTAAAATAATATTTGCTATTTTTAAGAATTTTTAGAAATTTTTTCAAATTAAATAAGAATTTAGTTGAGTTAAGAAAAGGCAAAGAGAAATAAAAATATCTGAAAATTATTTGCAACCACTAGGGCTTGAACCTTGGTTGGCTAGGAAAGAATGCAATAACGTAACCATGTTGCCACATTGGCGTGTGGTCTAGAGGCCCAAGCCTATTTATTGAAACCTTCCTTTTAACTCCCTCCATCCTCTCCAACTGCCCCCTCTCTCTAGCTTCTCCCACACTTTCTCCCTCTCATTCTCACTCACCTTAACTGAATCCACTACTCCTTCTATGTAGCCTATCTCTGAGGGGTGGTTTAGGGGCGTGTGTGGTGCCTATATAAGGGACAATTCACCATCTTTAGCAATTGCTAAACCTAAACTTCTTTCCGTTTCTCACTATACTCTCTCTTTCTCTCCCGAATAATTGAAGTGTTGGTCAGGAAGAAGAACATTTAGGCTGAAGGGAAGTGTTCCAGGTAATTTATTTTGTATTTTTGTAGATTTAAGTTTTTTATGGCATTTCATCGAACAGGTTGCGTGCATTGCATTTTAGCTTTAATTTCACCGTAAAAACATATGCTAAAATACCAATAAAATTATATTAAACACCTAAGATGTGCCTTGTATTTAACATGATTTTTTACGATTTTTATTAATTTATAATTGAAGAGAAATAAAAAGGAAACTGTGCACAGCACTTTGCTGTGCACTGTGCACAGCACTTTGCTGTCCTGTGCTCGGCCAGGGCCCGGCCTGAGCCAATCCAGCAGGCTTGGACCTGACCAGGCCAGGCCTATAACAGACCCGGGTTCAGGTCTGTAAAATAGACCCAAACCCATTACAGTAACAGACCCATTAGTATAGCAAACAGACCAGTTAAGCGTTTTATTAATTTTTATTGATTTTTAGGTTAATTTGAAATAAACTAAAAAAATGCAGAAAATTCATAGAAAATCACAAACTAAATTTGGGACTCGGTAAAATTATTTTGAGTGTAATATTACCTAGAATAACATGAAAGTAAATATTCTTTGTAATTATTATTTATTGATCATTTATTTAAAATTGCCAATAAATTTCTAAATAGCACAAAAAATATTAAATTCATAATTCAATAATATATAAATATTATACATCAATTTATTAGTTTATGATGTATTTTATCATGAAAGTTTATTTTTAAATGGTTGCTAAAATTCAGAAATTGAATTATTTGAAAATATTAACCAACCAAAATTATAATAAATAGTAAAATTATATTCTCATTCAACTTATCACTGAATAAAGAACAAGTCAAGTCTTTAATTAATTCACGCAATATTTAGGACGTGAATTTTATCTAGAGCCGATTGCAGTTACGGAAAATCAAATTCCAATGACATCAGACAAGTACACATACTCTGTCTCCTCTGTGTTCTTTTGTTAGTCTATAAATACCTTTGAAAATATTGATTTCCATATCTTTTCGTGATCATGTGTATCGTAAGACATGCATACATAGGATGTTTGTTACATAAATCACCATTCGAGCACAATTGTAAGTTAGTAAATACTGAAAATTAAGTTGATGTCACCCTATCTCATGATTACTATGATTATGTCTACATCTTAATACATTGGCATCACTTATACTATTATACATTTTTCACTTGATATTGTCTCCATTTTTCATTTTCCCAAAATTTTGAGACGCATTGTAGTTACTTGATGCTGATTCCTGATCCTGTTACACTGAGTCACACATTATCTTGTACTTACATTGAATAATGAAATTAACAAGTCGGGGTTACTGGTGGAGACTGTAATAGGGAAAATCCAGGGAAATGTGCTTGGAAGGGCGGCTCCTCCGAGGGCCTTGCCACAGGTGTTCTTGTTATTTATGTGCGCTCCTATTATTACATACTACATGATGCCTGAGTACAGTGAGCTGTTTCTCCCTGCTATCAGGATCCACTAACGCATCACTTATTTGATATGTAGTTGTCCTATGGGATGGGACACAGGATGGCTGCATTAGTTAGGGTGATAAAACATACTAGACTTAGAATTATCATTCGTGACATGGATAATCTTGACTACATGATGTTCCTGGACTTGTCATGCTATTCTTAACTTGTGATCTTGTGTTCTTGTGATCTGGTGATTATAATATATGACATTACTCATCCAGGGTGCTTCATACTCATTATATACATGTCATAGTATACTACATGACCTTATTTCACAGGATCTAGTGTTCTATTACTCTCGATGGTATCTTACCTGTCAGTTTATATTACCGTCAGATTTATTATTCATTCATTCTGGTACTCTACTTATATTACCCCTTTACTTTCACATTTTCATATTATTGTTTCCTCTTCTCGTATGTGCACTTCCTGGTCCGCTTCTGACGGACCTTGATTTTTCAGCATCAGAACTTGAGGATACTGACGAGCCACTGTTCGAAGGAACCCAGGAAGACTACTAAGCATGAGTCTGAAGTTTCTTATCTTATGTATTTTGGTAATTTGTCTTGTTATGATATCTCGATGCCAAAATTGTATCTTTTTTATTTCTGCTTTGTTATGTTTCTAATTTTGTATCCAGACAAAGACTATTGTGGATGTATGTCTTTTATGTGAAAATGAAACTTCTGGTTGTCTTTTGTATATGTGTGTGAGAATTTGGCTCCATTACTATTGGGTAAGTTATTCATGTGAAGAGATTTCTCTCTTCATGAGTATCTACTAGCGATCATCATGTACTTGTATTCTATATTTTGGGAAGCGGGGCGTGATAGATAGACAGAGAATGTGGAGGCAAGTAAGTTATGGTCTACTCTCCTCTTGTTGTGGTATTCTTCTGATTTTGGTGCATCGCGATTCTTTATGTCAGGTATTCGATATTCTCTAAATATTCATATGTAGACGGATTATCAGTCAGAAGATGGTTATTTAGAGGTTGTAGTATTCAATATTCAAAGTTCTCAATTATCGGTTTTCTTTATGTCTACTGAAGTTCTGGTGCTATTCCTTTAACAGCAGACATCAGGTCTATATTATTACAGTATCGTCAGAAGAATTATACAGCAGAAAGTGCAAAAGATGTCTATGCCCAAAGCTATAGATCAATTAGTTATGAACAGTGCCCTTAGTTTTTTATATCTTAACTGGTGTAAATTCTCGACCCCATATTTTTCATGTTCATCTTCCTTTTAAGGAAATTACAAGGACACAATTTTTGTAAGGTGGGTAGATTGTAACACCCCTTTCCTGAAATATGTACTCAGATATATACTCTATTTTTTCAATCATATTTTTCAATTTATCTGTCAATATTTGTTTTTATTTTGTGGTATCGGATCCAGATTCGCAAACATAGGGTTAACCCTAGTTTGAACTAGGGACCCGATTCCAGGATTGATTGATTTGACCTTAGTAGTAGACAGATTTGATCGATTTTAGTTTCAAACACTGTTTTCTAAAATTTTAGAATTTTCATAAAAACTCAAAAATCGGGATTAAGCGGTACTACTGGTTTATTCTCGGATTTTTAATTTACAAATAGATTCAAATTTTGAGAAATAACTTTTACTTAGTTTCTTAAAATAATATTTAATATCTTAATATATTTGTTTGGAGATTTTCAGAATTTAACAGATTTCGACCAGATTTGGTGTCGACGGTACTGGTAGTCGATTCCAGGATTTTTAATTTGAAAAACATAAAAAATTTCTTAAAATAGATTTCACCATGGTTCTTAGAATAATATTTTTGATTTTTAAGAATTTTTGCGGGACGTTCCGAGATACTTGAATTTCGAGCAATTCCGGTATTTTTCTGAAAACTTTCCATATCCGTGACCGAGTCTAGGGAATCCACTAGTTAGATTATTTTTAATTTCTCCACCATTCATATTTTTTTCCTTTTTCCTATTTATTTTTCTTTTTCCCTTTTTTTCCATTTTCTTCCAACAACTTCCAAACAATTCTTATGCATTCTAATTGATTCTTTAATCTTCCTTCAAAAATATCCCCTCCAAAATATCCTAAACACTCGAGTGCCCTCTCTAATCACCTATGTGTTGGCCCAAGGTTACAATCACCCTTGTTTAGTGTGTTTTGATGATTACAAAACATATTAGTTATTTGTACTAATATTGTTTATTGGTTAAGTGTGTTTCAGGGATCTAACTCATCTAGAAGGTTTATTCCCTATTAGCAAATGTTTTGGACTCAAGTCAACTCAAATTGGGCTCAAGGATCAAGTGTTGAAGACCTTATGGTGAAAAGCCCTCTTGAAGTACTTGTAGTACCTAGAACAAATGTAAGAATAGAATGTTAAAGTTTGAGTGTTGGATATTAGCTCTAGGATACACATACACAATTTGGTTTTGTTAAAATGTGAGTCTTGTATTTAAGTTTTCATGTTTTAAATTTGGTTTCATGCCTTAGTAGATATTTACATGACCCTAAGTTTTACAAAATAAATATCATGTTTAGATCATGTTTATATACTCCTACTAGCATGTTACTTAAGTTTGTTCAAACCCAAAACTATTTTACAAATTTTTCTAAGTCAAGAAAATATACTGTTTTTCCTGTTTCAGGCTGACCGGCCGACCGGCCCGGTCGACCGGCGCCAGTGCCAGGACGTGCACATTTGTGCACGTCTATCGGTCGACCGCCCCGGTCGACCGACTGTAAGCAGTTGCTCTCGGGTTTTCTGGGTCGACCGCCCCGGTCGACCGCCAGAAGACCCGAGCCAACGGCTCTTTGACCAGCTGAGCTGGCGGTCGACCGGCCCGGTCGACCGCCAAGCCTGCAACAGCCCAACGGCTCTTTCCTCTTTTGTGCAATTCTGAAATCTGTTTTTTTTTGGACTGCCTTTTGGCAGACTTTTTCAGGGTTTTCCAGAACTTTTTCAGAGCAAATAAGGTCAAAATTAATTGTTTTTAACTTATTTCTCTCCCTATAAATAGTGGAGAAGAGTTACTTGCAACACACCAAAACAAAATCCTCAAGTTTTCAAAGTTTTCAAAGAGAAAAGAAAAGTGTTTAAGCTCTCCATTTCCAACTCTTTCTTGAGCTAGTTTTCAGTTGTGTTCCCTTGCAAAAATCATCTCTACAACTGAGTTTTTCTCACTACACTTCATAGAGCCAAAAATCCCTTACTCATTCTATAGTGAAGTTGTAAAAAGAGTGAGAGTGTTGTAAAAGAGTTTGGTGATCTTGTTGTGATCACTCTTGTTCTTGTGATCTTCTTGTTCTTGTGGAGACACCTCTTCGGTAGAGGTTATTGTAATTAGGTGGAGCTCGGTGCTCGGGTCTTCGGTAGACCGTTGTAATCGTCCTCGGTGGATAGTGGAAACCCTTCACGGAGGTGAAGGCGGGGAGTAGAGCGGTGGCTCGAACCTCGAAACAAATACTTGTGTTTGCGATTGTCTTTTGCTCTTGCTCTCTATTTCGCCTTTAATTTCTATTGCACTCTAGTGCTTTTAATTACTTGCTTGTGATCTTGTTTCTTTCCTTGTGCTATTACTTCAAGTTTGTAATACTTGTAATATCTTGTGTGCATCTCATCATTGCATATTATTCATCCTTTGTTCGATCAATTCTCATACAACAAGGTTGCATTGCGCACCTCTAACCCATTCAAGGGGAATTGGGAGGAAGGAGTTCAGAACCTCTCACGGGGTATTCGGCTCTTAGTCTTGTTTTGAGAGATCGTTGCATCATTCATCAATCTTAGTTTTAAAAAGATTGTTAGATTAGCAATAACACCTATTCACCCCCTCTAGGTGTTTTTCAATTGGTATCAGAGCTTGGTTACTAGGCTCTTGGCTTAACAACCCTAGAAAGATCCTAATATTGCTAATCATTTCATTCATTCTCACTTAGTAAAGATGGCCGATGGTATTAAGACACCCCCTAAGTTTGATGGACTTAACTTTCCCATATGGAAGGTTAAGATGACCGTTTTCTTGCAATCTCTAGGTAGTCGAGTTGCAAAGGCCGTGACCAAACCCTTTAGTGCACCCCCCGGTGATGAATCCACTTGGTCCGAAATAGAGACCAAAGAATTTGATGCCAATGCTAGGGCTCACTATGCACTCCTTCAAGCCCTTAATGATGATGACATAGCTAGAGTTATTCATTGCAAGTCCGCATATGAAATTTGGACACATTTGCTAGTTACACATGAAGGGACCTCACAAGTGAAGAGGGCTAAGATTGACCTTCTTCGGTCCCAATATGAGAACTTTTGCATGCAAGAAAATGAAACCATAGATGATATGGTTACAAGATTTACAAAGATCACTAATGGATTTTCTTCTCTAGGTGATGCTATCGACAACGATCAAAGAGTAAGAAAGATCATCCGGGCTCTTCCTCCTTCATGGAAGTAAAAGCAACCACCTTGAAGGAACTCAATGATAAGGAGGAGATGGAGCTAATTGGTCTCATTGGGAATCTCAAAACCCATGAGATGGAGAGGAAAGTGAGGGAGGACATGGCTCCTTCCAAGAAGAAGACAATAGCCTTCAAAAACTAATCCACACACTCTGACGAAGACGATGAAGAAGAAGATGACGAAGAGCTCTCACTTCTTGTGAAGAACGTTCGGAGGATGTACAACAAGGCTAAATTTTAAGGAAGAAGGAGATGGCAAGGAGGTAAAGAAGAAAGGAAGATTATTTGCTTCAATTGTCAAAGGCCGGGACACATTGTGGCGGAGTGTCCGGATAAAGTGAAGCCCTCCACCTCAAAGAAGCCTTACAAGAAGAAGGCAATTAAAGCTACATGGGATTCCGAGAGCGAATCTGAGGAGGAAATTGACACCGCCAACATGTGCTTCATGGCTAATGAAAGAACAAGCAAGGTAACACCTTCCACTTCTCTTAATGATGAACTTTCCATGGATGAATTAGGAGAAGCATTTGTAGAACTTTCACATAACTATGACTCTCTTAAGAAAAAGTATCTAAAAATGAAAAAGGGAAATGAATCTCTTAATCATCAAGTCTTTACTATTTCTAAAGAAAAAGATGAATTACTTTCCACTCTTGTTTCCACCCAAAAAGATTTTGACAAGTATAAGATTTCTTGTAAAGGCAAGTTCCCACAAATTGATTCTAATGAGATTACTATGCTTAAAGAAAGAATAGACTCATTGGGAATTGTTTTAAAAAATTGTGAGTTTGATAAGAAGAAGCTAGAGGCCATGTTTCCTAAGAAACAAGCCCCTAAGAAAAATGTTCACCATGCTCATGTTCATACCACACAACCTTTACATCGTGGCAAACCCAAAGCATGCTCACTCTTCACACACACATCATGCATTCATGTATGGAAGAGTGTTCTCATGTTCACATTGTGGGCGGAAAGGGCACTTAGCCAATTTTTGCTATGATAGACTAAGTGCATCTTTTCATAATGTTTGGGTTCGAAACACTAACTTTCAAGGACCCAAGAAAATTTGGGTACCAAAGTCAACAACTTTGTTAAATGATGTAGGTACCTTCCAAGGCCCAACGACGTAGAGGATTATGGTATCTTGATAGTGGTTGCTCAAGGCACATGACTTGGGACATCAACAACTTTGCAACCCTATCAAGATACCATGAAGGTGGCACCGTCACCTTCAGAGATGATGCCAAGGGTAAAATCATCGGTATTGGTAATGTAATACTCGGCACATCCCCTTTAATTGAGAATGTTGTTTTAGTTGATGGCCTTAAGCATAACCTCTTGAGTGTTAGTCAACTTTGTGATAAAGGTTTTGATGTAGTTTTTGATAATGTAGCTTGTAAAGTAATTGATAGAATTTCTAATACTTGTGTGTTTTCCGATTTTCGTGAAAGTAATGTTTATATGATAGATATGTAATATGTCTTGTAATATTACTTGTTTAAAAGCCCTCGATGATGACTCTTGGTTGTGGCATAGAAGATTAGGGCATATTTCTTTTGACCATATTTCTAAGTTAAACACAAAGGAAATCATGAAAGGTATTCCTTGTTTGAGTTTTGAAAAAGACCGAGTTTGTGACGCATGTCAGTTTGGGAAACAAACTAAGTCTTCTTTCAAGTCAATTAAGGATATCATGACATCACGTCCTTTGGAGTTAATCCATATGGATCTATTTGGCCCTACACAAACCAAAAGTTTAAGTGGAAATAGATTTGCATTTGTTTTGGTTGATGACTTTTCGCGATTTACTTGGGTTTTCTTTCTTGAACACAAAAATCAAGCACTTTCATATTTCCAAACGTTTAAGAAAGAGTTGAAAAAGAAAAAGATGTTTCAATTTTAAGAATAAGAAGTGATAGAGGAGGTGAATTCATTAACCTACCCTTTACCACTTTTTGTGAAGAACATGGAATTAAGCATGAACTTTCTTGTCCTAGAACTCCACAACAAAATGGAGTAGTTGAACGAAAAAATCGAACTTTACAAAAGATGGCTAGGACAATGCTAAGTGAATATGGTCTACCACATTATTTGTGGGCCGAGGCCGTAAATACATCATGCTATATATCAAATCGTGTTTTCTTGTGTAAAAATACTTCAAAGACTTCTTTTGAAATGTACTTTTCTAGAAAACCAAATGTTTCATATTTTAAGGTTTTTGGATGCAAATGTTTTGTTTTAAATACAAAAGATAATTTAGGAAAATTTGATGCTAAAGCTTATGAGGCAATTTTTGTGGGTTATTCTAATACTAGTAAAGCTTATAGAATCTTCAATAAATCATCTTTGACTATTGAGGAACCTATACATGTTAAGTTTGAAGAATCTAACTTGTTTGTTAAGAATGTTGTAGAAATAGATGCTTTGGATGAAGGCTTGGAGAAAGTGACCTTGGAGGATACACCTACTATGGGAGACAAGCCAAAGGATGATGAAGGAAGTGAAGCTAAAGTAGAAGAGGCTCAAGGACATGAAATTCAATCAATTGAAGTGGAGCCTACTCAACAACTTCCAAAGGATTGGAGATGCAATCCTCATCATCCCAAGGACCTCGTCATAGGTGAAGTATCAAAAGGGGTAACCACTCGCTCTAAACTTCATGATTTTTGTGGACATTATGCATTTATTTCTCATGTTGAACCCAAGAACGTCCTCGAAGCCGAGGCCGATTCATATTGGTTGCTAGCCATGCAAGAGGAACTCAATCAATTTGAGCGCAACCAAGTTTGGCACCTTGTTCCTAGGCCCTACGATAGACCAACAATTGATACTAAGTGGATCTTTAAGAACAAGTTGGATGAATCGGGTAACGTTGTTAGGAATAAAGCTAGGTTAGTTGCCCAAGGTTACACTCAAATCGGAGGAATCGATTTTGAAGAAACCTTTGCACCCGTAGCACGGCTTGAAGCCATACGGATGACACTAGCATTTGCCTCATATAAAGATTTTAAATTGTTTCAAATGGATGTTAAAAGTGCTTTTCTAAATGGTTTTATTGAAGAGGAGGTGTATGTTGAACAACCCCCCGGGTTTGTTGATCCTACACATCCGGATTTTGTGTTTAAATTAGATAAAGCTTTTTATGGTTTAAAACAAGCCCCTAGGGCTTGGTATGAAAGACTTTCTTCATTTTTGATTTCAAATGGTTTTAAGAAAGGTAAAATTGACACCACTTTGTTTACAAAACATGTAGAAAATGACATTCTTATTGTGCAAATATATGTAGATGATATTATTTTTGGTTCTACTAATGAATCTCTTTGCCAAGCTTTTGAATCATGCATGAAGGATGAATTTGAAATGTCTATGATGGGGGAGCTCAACTATTTCCTTGGACTCCAAATCAAGCAAAGGAAGGATGGGATCTTCATCAATCAAGCCAAGTACACAAAGGAACTCATCAAGAGATTCGGACTTGAAGGCGCTAAAGTGAGCAAAACTTCCATGGCAACAACTACCAAGCTTGATAAGGATGAACAAGGTAAAAGTGTAGACATTAAAGTTTATCGTAGCATGATAGGTAGTTTATTGTATTTGACGGCTAGTAGGCCGGATATCATGTTTTCCGTTTGTCTTTGTGCTCGTTTTCAATCATGTCCTAAGGAGTCTCATTTAGTAGTGGTAAAACGCATTATTAAATACTTTAAGGGCACTATTGAAATGGGTTTGTGGTATCCGAAAACCGGACTATTTGATATGAAGAGTTTTTCGGATGCCGACTATGCGGGTTGTAGGGTAGATAGTAAGAGCACAAGTGGAACATGTCAATTCTTAGGTAATTGTCTTGTATCTTGGTCTTCCAAAAAGCAAAATTCGGTAGCCCTTTCAACCGCCGAGGCGGAGTATGTTGCGGCCGGAGCTTGTTGTGCACAAGTTCTTTGGATGAAACATACTCTCCTCGACTATGATTTACACTTTGATCATGTTAAAATATTTTGTGATAATACTAGTACAATTCACATGACAAAGAATGCAAATTAACATAGTAAAACAAAACACATTGACATTAGGTATCACTTTCTTAGAGATCATTATGAGAAAGGTGATATTGATATTGATTATGTTTCTACCGATTTTTAACTTGCCGATATTTTTACTAAACCATTGGATTATGCTAGATTTTTCTTTATTTGTGGTGAGTTGAATGTTTGCATTTTGGATTCTTAAAGAAAAATTTCTTTTGTTTGTTTAACCCTTTTTGATGTATGACAAAAAGGGGGAGAAAAAGTATAAGTTTGTTTGTTGTTTTGTTTGTTTATGGTGTACTATTTTGATGTATTTGAGTTTTTGACAAAACTATGTGTTTCCAATGTCTTATGTATTTAGCTTTTCATAGCATTATTGATACATAGCATTATTTGAGGGGGAGCTTTCCAAGCTCTTCTTCCATTTTTGTTTAAAATAATGTATATGTTTTGTCATCATCAAAAAGGGGGAGATTGTTGGCCCAAGGTTACAATCACCCTTGTTTAGTGTGTTTTGATGATTACAAAACATATTAGTTATTTGTACTAATATTGTTTATTGGTTAAGTGTGTTTCAGGGATCTAACTCATCTAGAAGGTTTATTCCCTATTAGCAAATGTTTTGGACTCAAGTCAACTCAAATTGGGCTCAAGGATCAAGTGTTGAAGACCTTATGGTGAAAAGCCCTCTTGATGCACTTGTAGTACCTAGAACAAATGTAAGAATAGAATGTTAAAGTTTGAGTGTTGGATATTGGCTCTAGGATACACATACACAATTTGGTTTTGTTAAAATGTGAGTCTTGTATTTAAGTTTTCATGTTTTAAATTTGGTTTCATGCCTTAGTAGATATTTACATGATCCTAAGTTTTACAAAATAAATATCATGTTTAGATCATGTTTATATACTCATACTAGCATGTTACTTAAGTTTGTTCAAACCCAAAACTATTTTACAAATTTTTCAAAGTCAAGAAAATATACTGTTTTTCCTGTTTCAGGCTGACCGGCCGACTGGCCCGGTCGACCGGCGCCAGTGCCAGACGTGCACATTTGTGCACGTCTGTCGGTCGACCGCTCCGGTCGACCGACTGTAAGCAGTTGCTCTCGGGTTTTCTGGGTCGACCGCCCCGGTCGACCGCCAGAAGACCCGAGCCAACGGCTCTTTGACCAGCTGAGCTGGCGGTCGACCGGCCCGGTCGACCGCCAAGCCTGCAACAGCCCAACGGCTCTTTCCTCTTTTGTGCAATTCTGAAATCTGTTTTTTTGGACTGCTTTTTGGCAGACTTTTTCAGGGTTTTCCAGAACTTTTTCAGAGCAAATAAGGTCAAAATTAATTGTTTTTAACTTATTTCTCTCCCTATAAATAGTGGAGAAGAGTTACTTGCAACACACCAAAAAAAAATCCTCAAGTTTTCAAAGTTTTCAAAGAGAAAAGAAAAGTGTTTAAGCTCTCCATTTCCAACTCTTTCTTGAGCTAGTTTTCAGTTGTGTTCCCTTGCAAAAATTATCTCTACAACTGAGTTTTTCTCACTACACTTCATAGAGCCAAAAATCCCTTACTCATTCTATAGTGAAGTTTTAAAAAGAGTGAGAGTGTTGTAAAAGAGTTTGGTGATCTTGTTGTGATCACTCTTGTTCTTGTGATCTTCTTGTTCTTGTGGAGACACCTCTTCGGTAGAGGTTATTGTAATTAGGTGGAGCTCGGTGCTCGGGTCTTCGGTAGACCGTTGTAATCGTCCTCGGTGGATAGTGGAAACCCTTCACGGAGGTGAAGGCGAGGAGTAGAGCGGTGGCTCGAACCTCGAAACAAATACTTGTGTTTGCGATTGTCTTTTGCTCTTGCTCTCTATTTTGCCTTTAATTTCTATTGCACTCTATTGCTTTTAATTACTTGCTTGTGATCTTGTTTCTTTCCTTGTGCTATTACTTCAAGTTTGTAATACTTGTGATATCTTGTGTGCATCTCATCATTGCATATTATTCATCCTTTGTTCGATCAATTCTCATACAACAAGGTTGCATTGCGCACCTCTAACCCATTCAAGGGGAATTGGGAGGAAGGAGTTCAGAACCTCTCACGGGGTATTCGGCTCTTAGTCTTGTTTTGAGAGATCGTTGCATCATTCATCCATCTTAGTTTTAAAAAGATTGTTAGATTAGCAATAACACCTATTCACCCCCCCTCTAGGTGTTTTGCACTATGCTGGCCAAGTCCCTTCACCTCCTCTCTATTTTGCAGCAACTCCCCAAACTCCATCTCCTTTTATTCTAACTCCAACACCAAAATCCTTCTCCATTCCATCTTCTTTAACCTTCCATCCTTTTTCAAAACCCTAACAAATAGCTACTCCTCCTTCATCTCCACTACAACCACTACAGCTACAACTACTATACTACCTCCCCATCACCTTTCTCCTCCTTTTTCTCCTCCCACTTCACCAAGAATCCTATAAATCCACCATACAATCTACCTTCACCACTTCTTTCTCCAAAACAACCTCCTTCAACTTATCCTGCCACAAGACCACCTCCACTCCTCCATCATCATGGCCGGCCAACACCTAGAGCTCAAGTCTGAGCTCCCTCTCCACGGTAACCACTCCGGTGACCATTCCGCGATCATTCCGGCGACAACTACAATGACAACACCAACGTCACCACCACCATCTTTACTACACCATTTTCATCACCATCTCTCCTACTCTTCTCCAACACCACCACCATCCCTATCACCACCATAAGACTACCCTCATCACCACCATTTCAAGATCCTACATCACCCTTCCTATTATCTCCATCTCCTTCTTTTTCATTCTCCTCCAAAATCCACCATCACCAACTCCATCTCACTTTGCCATACTCTCTCTCCTCTCACCATAGTGCCGGGCACCCCCTTGGCCACCCATGGTGGTGGCGCACCACCACTAGGGCCTACCACCCCTTGTGGCTGAGCCCCCGTTCACTTTTGCTTTGGTGATTTTCACACAGAAAGAATTGAATATGAGGCAGAGACGGTGGCTTGAATTAATGGCAGACTATGATATCGACTTACAGTATCATCCGGGCAAAGTTAATACAGTACCAGATGCATTGAGCAGGAAGCCAGAGAATAAAATGCTAGTACTACTTACGCATCAGAAGGAGTTAATTCGGGACATCATGAAACTGGACCTGATGATAGTACAAGGAGTCGATAGGACAGGACAGTTGATGACCTTTCAGATCCAGTCAACCTTGATGGATGAGATTAAAGAAGCTCAAAAAGAAGACCCCAGATTTCAGAAATTCAGAGCTCAAATAGAGGCTGGATTGAGGACGGATATCCGCATTCATTCGGATAATGCACTATATTTTGGTAACAGAATTTGTGTTCCCCAAGGAGAAGTCCGACAGAAAATTTTGGCAGAAGCACATAGTTCGGCCTATTCCATTCACCCGGGAGGAACTAAAATGTATCGGGACTTGAAGCAGAAATTTTGGTGGAATGCCATGAAGAGGGAGATAGCCCAGTATGTGGCCAAGTGCTTAGTTTGCCAGCAAATAAAGGCAGAACACCAAAGAACAGCTGGACTTCTACAGCCGTTGCCGATACCCGAATGGAAGTGGGAACACATCACCATGGACTTTGTTACGGCTCTACCTCACAGTCCTAAGGGTAATAATGCAGTATGGGTAATCATTGACCGCCTCACAAAAGCAGCTCACTTCCTACCTTTCAGAGTAGGTCAGTCAACAGAAGTTCTTGCAGATAAGTACATGAAAGAAATTGTTCGTCTACATGGAATTCCAGTTAGCATCGTGTCAGATAGAGACACAAGATTCCGATCACATTTCTGGGAAAGTCTCCAAGAAAGTTTAGGGACTCGTCTGGAATTCAGTACTTCATATCACCCCCAGACAGACGGACAATCGGAACGGACCATTCAAATTCTTGAAGACATGTTACGAGCCTGCATGATAGAATTTAAAGGGTCATGGGAGGACTGTATTCATTTGGTGGAGTTCTCTTATAATAACAGCTATCAGGCTAGTATCAGAATGGCACCATTTGAGGCATTGTATGGCAGAAAATGCAGGTCGCCGATATGTTGGGATGAAGTCGGCGAAAGGAGACTTATGGGACCAGACATTCTAGTTCAGACAACAGATAAAGTCCGATTTATCAGAGATCACCTCCGGGCAGCTCAGAGCCGACAAAAGAATTGGGCAGACACAAATAGAAGACCATTAGAATTCAGAACAGGTGACCATGTATTTTTGAAGATATCACCCACCAAAGGGGTAATCCGATTCGGTACTCGTGGAAAACTCAGTCCCAGGTACATCGGCCCATTCGAAATTTTGGATCGCGTGGGAGAGGTGGCTTATCGATTGGCACTACCGCCATCTTTGGAAGGAGTACACAATGTATTCCATGTATCACAGTTAAGGAAGTATGTCAAGGATGAGAGTCACATTCTGGATCACTCCGAACTGGAACTACAGCCTGATCTGTCTTACGAAGAACAACCGATGGCCATCCTGGACAAAAGTGTTAAGACTCTGAAGAATAAGGCAATACCATTAGTATTGGTTTCTTGGAATAGGCATGCGCCAGGAGAGGCTACATGGGAACGGGAGGACGTTATTCGTGAGCGTTACCCTCAACTATTTTCAACTTAGTTGGTAAAACCCTTTCTTCCTATTCTTCTCTACCGTCATCTTCCCCTTCCTGAAATTTCGAGGACGAAATTTTTTGTAAGGTGGATAGATTGTAACACCCCATTCCCAGTATACGTGCACAGTTACGTATTCTAATTTTTGAGCATATTATTATTATATTTATTTTCTACTATCCTTACTCATATAGCAGTACTGCATGATTTGACCTGTTCGGTATCCAGATTTGACTGATTTTAGTTTCAAATATTATCTTCTAATAATCTAGATTTTTCATGATTTTCTGGAATTTTTTGGAATTTAATTATAAATCTTCAAAACCGGTGTCGGCCAGTATCATTGGTTGATTCCAGGAATTTTAATTTGCAATTGGAGTCAAAATTCTGGATTCCGCTTTCACATTCCTTCTTAAAATTATATTTTCTTCCTTCAGGCATTTTCTGGGATTTTTCTGATTTTATCAAAAATTCAGCCTACCCGGTGTAGACACCGTTCTCAGTGTATTCCAGGATTTTTATTTTAAAACTGAGATAGAATTTCTGAAAACCGATTTCACCAAAAGTCATTTTATAATATTTATGATTTTTGAGAATTTTGGGTAGCTTTCTGAGTCGCTTCAATTTTTGGGCATTTCTGGAGTTTTCGGTATTTTCCCAGATACCGAGAATTATCCAAGTATTCCACTTTTCTCTTTTTACCGTATTTCTCTCTCCTTCCTCAAACGCGAGATTTCACCAGCTGGATCCATCATTAAATGCAGCCATCCTCTCCATGCTGCATTTAAAGCTTATGGGCCAATCAAACACTAGTCAAATCACCCATACCTCTTTGACTTTCCTGTAAACACAATCTTGGTTTTCTTGGACGCAGGGTTGTTTACTGCGTCCAGCAGCAGCTAGACGCAGCCTTGAGTGGTGGGACGCGGCCAATTTAGCATGAAACGCAAGTTTCATTGAGTGAATGGCAAACTTGTTATAATCTTAACTTACCCTTTATATATAACTCCCCCACTCCTTCTCTCTCTTCACTTTTTCATTTCTTCTTCCTTCTCCACTTCCTGAGAACGTCCACAGCAGCAAGAAACAGCCCTTTGGCTGGCCATTCTCACCCTTCCACCCTCCATACACCACCATCTCTTCCACCATTCCATCCACCAATCTCCCCTCCATATACTCCTCCATTCCAACTACAACAACAAACCAAAACATCATCTCCATCACCATCTTCTTCCTCTTCTTCACCACCAAAGAACCCATTTTTCCACCAAAACTTCACCACCATCTCCACCACCACCTGCACCACCGTAGCCTCCACCGAGCATACCATCCTTGCCTCCTCGTCAACCTCTTTCCGGCGGACTATAGTTTCATTCCCCGTCACGCCGTTTGCAAAATCTCGTTTTGCCATATTGGACTGGACTTGCACCATCAACCTCTTCCTTTTGTGGAGACCGGCCACTCCTTTTGGTTTGGGGCCGTGTTCTTCTCGGTTGACAGGACTCTAGGCCGGTGCCCTCCTTTTGGTTTGGGACCGAGCTTCATCACCGTAGATTTCCCGGTAATCGTTCACGATTATTCCGGTGATCGTTTGGTGATTGACTTGGCAAGGGATCATCTATTTCACTTGGCACTCTTGCTGGACATTGGACGCGTTCTAGGCGAGTAATTCTACTCGCCAAGACTTGGACATTAATTCTATACTTGTAATAATATCAACAAACTCAGCCCTCAAATATCAGGATCTGTTCTCTGTTCTGCACCCATATTAGTCGACTTGGCCAGCCCATTAGTCGACTAGCTCTCTTGCAAACGCAGCCTTGTTATTCTGAAACGCACCCTATTAGTCGACTAATTATTATCCCTAGTCGACTAACTTTCCTGAGACGCGATTCTTGGAAACGCAGCTCTGGGAAACGCGGCTCTTAGAAACGCGACCTTGAGAGACGCGCTCTTTCTTGAAACACGGTCTACTCTTTCATCCCCTTACTGGCTAACTCCTTCTGGTGAGACGCGGACTTGTGAAACGCGGATTCATGAGACGCGAACTTGTGGCAAGACGCGGACTTGTGAAACGCGGATTCATGAGACGCGGACTTGTGGCAAGACGCGGACCTGTGAAACGCGACTTCGTGAGACGCCGTTTTGCGAAACGCAGCAGACTAGTCGACTATCCCAATACTCTAGTCGACTAACCCTTTTTCTGAAAACGCTGATCTCCTGAAACGCCACCTTACTAGTCGACTTGCCTTTTCCTATAGTCGACTAACTCCCCCATTAGTCGACTAATCACCTTCCTTAGTCGACTAATCTTGACTGAATCGCTTTGATTAACTATTTTCTTGGGAATAAGTCTTATACTTGGAACATGCATTATATATATTGTTATTTCATGACTTGTTACTTGATGAATATCACCTCTTATCATGCTATCCATTAACACAAGGCATGATACACCTGACTCCTATAATTATCACTGTAACGGGAATGATGACCGGACTTCATGATTTACCAACTTGATTACATGATAGTACGAACCAGTACTCCTGATATACCTGTATTCCTGACATGTTCCTGCTCATTCCCGAAATTTGATAATTACCTAATATTCATAAAATAAGACAACTTGCATTGGGTCGGGGGAAACATGCGGCTGTCAATATGTGTTCGTGTTTACAGTGGTATTAGGTATGTTATGCAACTAAATTTCCGGTCTGACCTGTGGGCCTCCAGGCGACCGAGGGGAGTGCTGGCTCCCTCCTTCCTGGTACCATCATGATAAGGGCATACAATAAGTCCCTCCTGTTAGCCTTGCGGCAGGTTCCATCCACCAAGCAACGGAACATCCTGGGCCGTGGTCCCGGGTATGCACGGGACCCACTGTAAACATAGTTCGTTGATACCCCCGCTGGTTTCCAATAACAACCTTGCTTTACTCGGATATGGATCTATGTGTGCTGGGACGCTAGTTCACATAGCTAGATATCAGGGTAAGACGAGTATAATAATAATAACAATAATAAGACGCTAATTGTGGGTGTTGTATGCGCTTGGATTACAGGTGTCATGAAATAAAGGTATATAGATGAGGGTTTCCTTGTTTGGATTATTCCCTCGAGGTACTAGTCTCATGAGGCCGTAGCTTAAGCTTATATAATGCCCTTTCTTTTTTAACATGTTGCGCTTCTTCTACTTGCTGGCTTATTTCTCATGATATTGTACCAACTTTCATGTTCATGTTTCTGTTGCCACTCGGCTGTTACCTGCTCTACTTGTTGGGAGGTCCTGACTCCCTTGAATTTGTATGTTCAGGTTCCGAACCTTGGATCGAGGTGGAGCCTTCTGTGGAGGACCAGGCTTTCCTTTCCGAGCAGGCTGATTAGTCTCGGTTGCTGTCATCCCAGACTTTCCTTTTGGCTCGCGGGACCTTTCTTCAGCTCGTGAGCATCTTTGTAATTATCTTGTAAATCGTACTTTTGAGTTTGGCTGTGATATATGATGCATGCGATATGTAAATATATGTCACATTCTGTGATAACCTTGTACCTTGTACTTCTTATGTTGGCATATGAAAGGACGCTACGCTTTGTCGTACTCTGATTCTTGTTTGTACTGATGCTTAGCGTATATACGTAGGGTATTTCTGACCTGCGTATGTACGTCGCAGTGACGTCCCCGTAGCCTTGGAATCGGGGCGTTACAGGTTGGTATCAGAGCCTAGGCTCTCACACCTATAGTACAATCAAGCAGCAAATTAATGTAATTTGCCATTGCCAACTACAATGTACAAGTTATCTTGTCCTTCTTGATTCCTTTCCTTGTGTCCTAAAATCCTTTCATCTTTCCAGTTTCCAGTCTCCTTTTTACCAACATAAGTATGGATAGAAGGACGAGTCGTAACAATGCCGGACAAGCATCGAATGGACCCGCGGGGGAGAATGTTGAGATTCTGAGGGTTATCCAGACTATGATGGAAAATCAGCAACAGCAGACGGAACTCCTTCGGCAAGAGTTAGTAACTCCCAAGGAACAAAGGCCGGGGAACGTATCAGACTTTAGGCGGTTACAACCGGCGATATTCACGGGAGAAGAGAGACCACTAGATGCTGAGCAATGGCTGATCGACACCACAGATCTGTTGAACGCAGCCCGGGTCCCAAAAGAAAATCAAGTGGAGGTCGCCAAGATTCAGCTAAAGGATGTAGCCAGGACCTGGTGGCTAGCTGAAGAAGCGAGATTGGAGAAACCTGTCTCGTGGGACCAGTTCTCCCAAAGCTTCTATAGTAGATTTTTCCCTGCCACCGCCCAGAAAGAAATGGAAGAACAGTTCATCCGACTTCAGCAGTGGAACCGGTCTGTGGATGAGTATGCCGCTGAGTTCTTGAGGCTGAGCCGCTTCGCTCCATATATGGTAGCTGATGAAGAGAAGCGAGCGAGTAGATTCCAACAGGGTTTGCGAATGGACATTCAGATCCTCTTGATGCCCCAGCAGCTGAAAACGTATTCTCAAGTCCTCACCATAGCTCGGGAAGTTGAGCGAGGACTGGAGAAAGGGAAGACTAACATGATGGGGAACCAGGCCATGAAAAGGCCATTTCCACAAGCAGGGAGAGGAGGTCCATGTAGAGCGGCGAGGGTTCCGCCAATGAGACGACCATTTCGGCGAGCCCCCTTCCAGACAACCCAACCATTCCCCGTTTGTAACTATTGCCAGAAACTGGGTCACACTCAGCAGAATTGCCGAAGGGCAAATGGGTTATGCCTGGCATGTGGTTCCCATGATCATTCAGTAGAAGTCTGCCCCCACAAGAGAATGGGAATAGCCAACCAAGTACTACCAGCACTTCCAGGACCAGATGGACAGAGGAACCAGGGACCGATGGTTAGGAGAGCTCTTCCCCCTCCCCCACAGCAAGTAAACCGCCCAGTCCAGAGGGGAGTTAGAGCTGCAGCAGGTCGTGGAAGAGGATGAGCTTACAACCTGACAGCGGAAGAGGCCGAGACTTCTGGAGAAGTGGTAACAGGTAAGATCAGGGTACACTCGAAACCTGTTCTTGCCCTCTTTGATTCGGGTGCATCTCATTGTTACATATCTGATCGTTTTGTTGACTTGCATTATATACCTGTTAGAACTTTAGACCACCAATGGGAGATTAGTACAGGGAATGGAGTAGTCATAACTACTAAGGTTTGTATTGATTGCCCTGTAGAGCTCTGTAACAGAACCTTGGCCATAGATATGCTCGTACTAGATACTAGAGCGTACGACATAATCTTAGGCATGACATGGCTCAGCAGATACCATGCGGTCATTGATTGCCGAAACAAGAAAGTCATTTTCAGAATACCGCTTCAGCCTGAGTTCCAATTTGAGGGAGAACGCAAACCTGCCAAAGGAAAAACACAGATGACTACGGCCGAGATCCAGAAAAAGAAAGTACCAGTTTGGGATGAGTTCCCGGAAGTGTTTACCGAAATCTCAGGACTTCCACCTGATAGGACAGTTGAGTTCTCCATTGATACTCTTCCAGGTACAGTTCCGATATCCAAGGCTCCATACAGAATGGCACCCGCTGAGTTGGAGATTCTCAAAAAGCAGCTGCAAGAATACTTAGACAAAGGATTAATTAGGCCAAGTGCTTCACCATGGGGAGCACCAGTACTCTTGGCAAACAAAAAGGACGGTGGTAAACGGTTATGCATAGACTACAGAGAATTGAACAAGGTTACAATCAAGAACAAGTATCCCTTACCAAGAATTGATGATCTGTTTGATCAGCTTCATGGGGCCCGAGTATTTTCAAAGTTGGATTTGCAATCAGGATATCACCAGCTAAGGGTAAAGAAAGAAGATATTCCAAAGACAGCATTCAGGACTCGTTATGGCCATTATGAATTTCTAGTTATGCCTTTCGGAGTCACCAATGCCCCTGCAGTTTTCATGGATTTGATGAACAGAGTGTTCTCATCGTACTTGGATCAGTTTGTAGTAGTGTTTATAGATGACATCTTGATCTACTCGAAGAACGACAGAGAGCATGCAGAACACTTGAGGATAGTGTTACAGACTCTCCAACAGGAACAACTTCATGCTAAGCAAAGCAAGTGCGAGTTCTGGTTGAACCGTATGACCTTCCTTGGACACATAATTTCAGAAGAAGGAATTTCAGTAGACCCCAGTAAAATTCAGGCAGTAAAGGACTGGCCAATTCCAAGGACAGTAACAGAAATTAAGAGTTTTATTGGATTGGCCGGATATTACAGGCGCTTTGTCCAAGATTTTTCTAAAATTGCAGCCCCGTTAACGAAGCTCACCCGGAAAGGAGAAAAATATATATGGACCGAGGAATGTGCTGCAGCATTTGAGCAATTAAAGGAAAGACTCATTACAGCTCCAATTTTGAGGACTCCCTCAGGAAGAGGAGGGATGGTTATATACAGTGATGCATCCGGAAAAGGCCTAGGGTGTGTATTAATGCAGCATGGTCATGTCATAGCTTATGCATCCAGGCAACTGAAACCACATGAGCGGAATTACCCAACTCATGACTTAGAACTGGCAGCAGTAATATTCGCACTGAAAATCTGGAGACATTATCTTCTGGGAGACAAGGTGCTAATCTACACTGATCACAAAAGTCTTAAGTATATTTTCACACAGAAAGAATTGAATATGAGGCAGAGACGGTGGCTTGAATTAATGGCAGACTATGATATCGACTTACAGTATCATCCGGGCAAAGTTAATACAGTACCAGATGCATTGAGCAGGAAGCCAGAGAATAAAATGCTAGTACTACTTACGCATCAGAAGGAGTTAATTCGGGACATCATGAAACTGGACCTGATGATAGTACAAGGAGTCGATAGGACAGGACAGTTGATGACCTTTCAGATCCAGTCAACCTTGATGGATGAGATTAAAGAAGCTCAAAAAGAAGACCCCAGATTTCAGAAATTCAGAGCTCAAATAGAGGCTGGATTGAGGACGGATATCCGCATTCATTCGGATAATGCACTATATTTTGGTAACAGAATTTGTGTTCCCCAAGGAGAAGTCCGACAGAAAATTTTGGCAGAAGCACATAGTTCGGCCTATTCCATTCACCCGGGAGGAACTAAAATGTATCGGGACTTGAAGCAGAAATTTTGGTGGAATGCCATGAAGAGGGAGATAGCCCAGTATGTGGCCAAGTGCTTAGTTTGCCAGCAAATAAAGGCAGAACACCAAAGAACAGCTGGACTTCTACAGCCGTTGCCGATACCCGAATGGAAGTGGGAACACATCACCATGGACTTTGTTACGGCTCTACCTCGCAGTCCTAAGGGTAATAATGCAGTATGGGTAATCATTGACCGCCTCACAAAAGCAGCTCACTTCCTACCTTTCAGAGTAGGTCAGTCAACAGAAGTTCTTGCAGATAAGTACATGAAAGAAATTGTTCGTCTACATGGAATTCCAGTTAGCATCGTGTCAGATAGAGACACAAGATTCCGATCACATTTCTGGGAAAGTCTCCAAGAAAGTTTAGGGACTCGTCTGGAATTCAGTACTTCATATCACCCCCAGACAGACGGACAATCGGAACGGACCATTCAAATTCTTGAAGACATGTTACGAGCCTGCATGATAGAATTTAAAGGGTCATGGGAGGACTGTATTCATTTGGTGGAGTTCTCTTATAATAACAGCTATCAGGCTAGTATCAGAATGGCACCATTTGAGGCATTGTATGGCAGAAAATGCAGGTCGCCGATATGTTGGGATGAAGTCGGCGAAAGGAGACTTATGGGACCAGACATTCTAGTTCAGACAACAGATAAAGTCCGATTTATCAGAGATCACCTCCGGGCAGCTCAGAGCCGACAAAAGAATTGGGCAGACACAAATAGAAGACCATTAGAATTCAGAACAGGTGACCATGTATTTTGAAGATATCACCCACCAAAGGGGTAATCCGATTCGGTACTCGTGGAAAACTCAGTCCCAGGTACATCGGCCCATTCGAAATTTTGGATCGCGTGGGAGAGGTGGCTTATCGATTGGCACTACCGCCATCTTTAGAAGGAGTACACAATGTATTCCATGTATCACAGTTAAGGAAGTATGTCAAGGATGAGAGTCACATTCTGGATCACTCCGAACTGGAACTACAGCCTGATCTGTCTTACGAAGAACAACCGATGGCCATCCTGGACAAAAGTGTTAAGACTCTGAAGAATAAGGCAATACCATTAGTATTGGTTTCTTGGAATAGGCATGCGCCAGGAGAGGCTACATGGGAACGGGAGGACGTTATTCGTGAGCGTTACCCTCAACTATTTTCAACTTAGTTGGTAAAACCCTTTCTTCCTATTCTTCTCTACCGTCATCTTCCCCTTCCTGAAATTTCGAGGACGAAATTTTTGTAAGGTGGATAGATTGTAACACCCCATTCCCAGTATACGTGCACAGTTACGTATTCTAATTTTTGAGCATATTATTATTATATTTATTTTCTACTATCCTTACTCATATAGCAGTACTGCATGATTTGACCTGTTCGGTATCCAGATTTGACTGATTTTAGTTTCAAATATTATCTTCTAATAATCTAGATTTTTCATGATTTTCTGGAATTTTTCGGAATTTAATTATAAATCTTCAAAACCGGTGTCGGCTAGTATCATTGGTTGATTCCAGGAATTTTAATTTGCAATTGGAATCAAAATTCTTGATTCCGCTTTCACATTCCTTCTTAAAATTATATTTTCTTCCTTCAGGCATTTTCTAGGATTTTTCTGATTTTATCAAAAATTCAGCCTACCCGGTGTAGACACCGTTCTCAGTGTATTCCAAGATTTTTATTTTAAAACTGAGATAGAATTTCTGAAAACCGATTTCACCAAAAGTCATTTTATAATATTTATGATTTTTGAGAATTTTTGGGTAGCTTTCTGAGTCGCTTCAATTTTTGGGCATTTCTGGAGTTTTCGGTATTTTCCCAGATACCGAGAATTATCCAAGTATTCCACTTTTCTCTTTTTACCGTATTTCTCTCTCCTTCCTCAAACGCGAGATTTCACCAGCTGGATCCATCATTAAATGCAGCCATCCTCTCCATGCTACATTTAAAGCTTATGGGCCAATCAAACACTAGTCAAATCACCCATACCTCTTTGACTTTCCTGTAAACACAATCTTGGTTTTCTTGGACGCAGGGTTGTTTACTGCGTCCAGCAGCAGCTAGACGCAGCCTTGAGTGGTGGGACGCGGCCAATTTAGCATGAAACGCAAGTTTCATTGAGTGAATGGCAAACTTGTTATAATCTTAACTTACCCTTTATATATAACTCCCCCACTCCTTCTCTCTCTTCACTTTTTCATTTCTTCTTCCTTCTCCACTTCCTGAGAACGTCCACAGCAGCAAGAAACAACCCTTTGGCTGGCCATTCTCACCCTTCCACCCTCCATACACCACCATCTCTTCCACCATTCCATCCACCAATCTCCCCTCCATATACTCCTCCATTCCAACTACAACAACAAACCAAAACATCATCTCCATCACCATCTTCTTCCTCTTCTTCACCACCAAAGAACCCATTTTTCCACCAAAACTTCACCACCATCTCCACCACCACCTGCACCACCGTAGCCTCCACCGAGCATACCATCCTTGCCTCCTCGTCAACCTCTTTCCGGCGGACTATAGTTTCATTCCCCGTCACGCCGTTTGCAAAATCTCGTTTTGCCATATTGAACTGGACTTGCACCATCAACCTCTTCCTTTTGTGGAGACCGGCCACTCCTTTTGGTTTGGGGCCGTGTTCTTCTCGGCTGACAGGACTCTAGGCCGGTGCCCTCCTTTTGGTTTGGGACCGAGCTTCATCACCGTAGATTTCCCGGTAATCGTTCACGATTATTCCGGTGATCGTTTTGGTGATTGACTTGGCAAGGGATCATCTATTTCACTTGGCACTCTTGTTGGACATTGGACGCGTTCTAGGCGAGTAATTCTACTCGCCAAGACTTGGACATTAATTCTATACTTGTAATAATATCAACAAACTCAGCCCTCAAATATCAGGATCTGTTCTCTGTTCTGCACCCATATTAGTCGACTTGGCCAGCCCATTAGTCGACTAGCTCTCTTGCAAACGCAGCCTTGTTATTCTGAAACGCACCCTATTAGTCGACTAATTATTATCCCTAGTCGACTAACTTTCCTGAGACGCGATTCTTGGAAACGCAGCTCTGGGAAACGCGGCTCTTGGAAACGCGACCTTGAGAGACGCGCTCTTTCTTGAAACGCGGTCTACTCTTTCATCCCCTTACTGGCTAAGTCCTTCTGGTGAGACGCGGACTTGTGAAACGCGGATTCATGAGACGCGGACTTGTGGCAAGACGCGGACTTGTGAAACGCGGATTCATGAGACGCGGACTTGTGGCAAGACGCGGACCTGTGAAACGCGACTTCGTGAGAACCTATCCTGCATGATGTCGGTTGAGCCATAACTGGATTTGATTTTCAAGTTTGGATGGTGATGTGTTCTAGTTAGATGGATTTGGGTCTTTCGAGCACACTTGCATACACAAACACTACCACAAACAAGTTTACCAATAGTCAACAAGGAAAAGCAACCAAGCCTAGTGTAAGGTAAATCTTGGACCTACACAACTCTTAACTGGTTGATTGTCCACATGAGGTATAATACAGACTCTGACCACAAGCTAATTAGCCAGGTCAGGGCAAGATTGGTGATAGGTATTTGCGTAAAGTGACATCCTAATTAAGCCAAACCACGAACCTTCGGGGTTTTGCCCCTCAATCCCTGTCCTTTGACACTGATTTGGCAGGAGTCAAATTCTAACACCATCCCTTAGGATAATCTTCTAATGAGTTTGAGATGTCCCTAAGGCCAACATCTATTAGATTTTAAGTTAGGCTTAGGTTGTGCGTGCTTAGAGATGATTTGTGGGCTTAGAAAGCATAATGACTCTCCCACCTTATCTTGTGTTGGGTTTTGCTTTTAAAATAGAATGTGCAAGTGTGCAAGTATAAAACAATAGTAACAATCAAAAAACAAGTAAATCACCTAAGAATGTTCTTATGCTAGATGCTATGCAAATGTACCTTGGCTCCAGCTTTCTTCAACAGTAATTGTAAAAGAAACGTAATTAGACAAATGCCTAAAATGCAAGTCTAAACATTTTTTTAAGCAATTGGCAATCAATCAGATTACTGTTAGATTAAAAATAGGGTATGTAGATATCAGATATAGCAGAAATAACATAAAAAAACTGTATTTTTGCAAAGCAATATGTACTATAAAAAGAGTTTTTAGTAGTCCAAAAATTTTCAAGTTTTTGCGCTGCAATTTCTTGAAATTATGTTTCCTACTTTCTAGAATAGGGGCACAGAATAGTAAGTCTTCTCCTGCAATGCTTAAGCGCTAAATCTAATTTCTTTATGGCCCTAAAACAAATACCAAGCTTGTTAAAAAAATAATTACACTGTTCCCTCCTCGGCAATGGCGCCAACAATTGGTTAAGCAGTGAGAATTACTGTGCAGTTTTGGGCTAACAAGTCGTGTCCACGAGGAGGATTGCGATGGAAGCGTTTCGATATATTATTTTAAAAACAAAGATTAATGTTAGTATTTTTTAGTTGAAAGAGAATGGAGAGTAGAGAAGTGATTTAAAGAAAACTAAAAATTTAGAGAAAGTTTTGGAGAAGACGACTTTTTAGAAAATGCTTTGAGAGTGATTTTATTGTGATTTAAATTATGAGAAAATTCCGGCTCGCTAATCTTCAACTCAATTATTTAATTTTCCCAAGAAAGTTTTAATGCCTCACTCTAGTCATAGGAAAAACACAAAGTCTCCTTTGAGTGTTCAAGTAAAACAAATAAGATGATTTTGTTTCAAAAATTAAAAACTTTTCTTTACACAATATTAAAAATAGAATGTTAAACCATCAAGCGAGGAAG
Source organism: Agave tequilana (assembly GCA_038442645.1). Lineage (NCBI taxonomy): Eukaryota > Viridiplantae > Streptophyta > Magnoliopsida > Asparagales > Asparagaceae > Agave > Agave tequilana. The sequence continues at coordinate 130,567 of JAVJIF010008760.1, forward strand.
CAAGTATGAAATAAAAAAAATTTAGAAATAGCTGTGTTTTTGAAATAAATGTTTAAAGTTTAATACATATCCTCATATGCCTTCAAGAACAGAGCTTGACTTAGGCATACCAATGATTCAAGTGGGGTTGCTTTTAGAAAACCAATCAAGAGAAGAGAGGTAGAAGAGATAGATTAATGAGCCCAGAAAAATGCTTAGCTACTCATGATTGATGTAAAAAAAGACATGTAAATGGAATGAAACATACTCGTGAATTGGAGAAGAAGAGAGGTTTTGATTTTTTATTGATGTAACTTCAACTTAAGATTACAATCACTCTTTTCCTCTCTCTCACTTATTTCTGGATTGAATTACAAACTAAAAACTGAGATACAACTTCTCATTAACTATCTAACAATGATCCTAAACTTTAAAAATAAAAGAAATTTTAAACTACTCTTCGGTCCCTTCTTCAGTAAACTTCCTGCCTTTTATAGGAAAAAACCCAGAGGGGAGAGGAGTGAGAAGATACGGGAAGAAAACGCTCCCCTCTCTCCAAGAGATAGCCGTAAAAATGTGGCAACAGCCACGTTTTCGCGATTGGCCACATCCAGGGGGTGATATTGCTAGCATTTGGTTTTATCCCCTTTTATCCGACGGATTTACTGTTTAATATCTGGTATTGATCTAACCTTCGGTGATCCTCAAGCTAATAGATTTATATTCATACAAAATCGAATTAACTAATTTTATTTGATGCGATCTCCCTAATATGCTTTGATCTTCCTCTGGGATCATGGCTATCCTCCCGAATATTTATCCCTTCTTTAATTTGGATTTAAATCAGAATTTAAAGCGAGCTTTTGGGCTCAATTTTCTTTTCCACCTCTATTAGTAATGAGCCTGCACATTATTAAATAAAAATAAAACTGAACAACAAGATTTTTTAGATAATAAACATGGGTATGTGCCAATATTTATGCAATATCGGTGACCGATCAGTTGTTTTAACCAAGATTTCTAAGTGCAATTTTTTCCATCTTCTCAAGTATTTTTCAGCAAGTTTTTAAACAAGTTTTAGAGCTTCAAATTCATATCTTTTTTGTTTTCAATGTTTTTGTAAATCAAAGAAAAATAAGATTTGAGAATTTTAGTTTGGTTCTTCATTTTCATATCTATCAAGTGTTTTCTTTGTTATGTCTTTTCCAAAAGACTTTGTTTTCTCACACTTGAGATATCAATTCAAAATCTATCTTTAGGATATTTGTTTGTGAGAAAAATTATTTGTGATCACCAGGAGAGATTGTTTGTGATCTTTGTGATCACCCAATGTATTTTTCTTGCTTTGTGCTTTAACTTAGTGCCCACCTCTTGTGCAAAGGTTTGTATTAAGAGAGGAGTTGTGTCTCTCAGTGTAGAGTTGTAATTCCTTGGTGGAGGTCCCTTTGTGGAAGGTCCTGTGTGGACATAGTGGAAATCCTTTCATGTGAAAGCAGGGACGTAGAACAGTGGCTCGAACCTTGAAACAAATCTCAGTGTTTGTGTTTGATCCACTATCTCTCAACTCTCTCTCTATATTTTGCATTGCATATTACTTGCTCATATCATATACATGCTTGGTATTGGTTGTGTACTTGTATTGCACCAAGAGAGCTTCTAATAGCACCTCAATTCTTAATTTAGAGAAATCTGAAGGAGTAGCTCGAGAGCCCTTCACGGAGAATTTAGACTCACTCTTGGTTACACATTGTGTGTTTACAAATAAGTTTTTAATTCCGCATCATTTGCACTAGATTAGCTAGTACACCTATTCACCCCCTCTAGATGTACTTTCAATTGGTATCAGAGCCCCGCTCCTGATATTCGGTTTAACCGCCTAGGAGTGTGATCTTGGATTGCTAATCTAGATTTGCATTGCACACATATTAGTTTACACTCATGGGTTTACTTGCCCCTCCCATGTATGATGTTTCCAACATCAATATATGAAAGTTTAAAATGAATGCATACCTCAAAGAAATAGGATTGCATGTTTACTTTGCCACTACCAAAAAATCTTTTCTTGATAATGATAAGCATATAGAGGCTAATGCTCAAGCCATAGAGACACTTAGGCAATCATTAAGGAAAGAATATTTTTCTATAGTTTCTCATTGTCATTGTACTTTTACAGTGTGAAACACATTGATCTCTCTCAAGGAACAAGCTCAAAACATTTTCGAGACAGAACCAAGAAGGGATGAATCCGAGCAAACGTGCTACATAGTCAAGAGAGTGACTCCCTTGAGGTAAATTCGGATACTCATCTTGATGATAGTGCTAGTTCTTCTTCTGATGATAATATGGATGCACATGCCGTTAATGAAGAACTCTCTATGTTTTGTGAGAACTTTATCTCTAAATGCAATGTTTTGAAAAAGAAGAGTTTGAATTTAAAGAAAGAAAATGAAAATTTATTCTCAAAACTTGATATGATTTTGCAAAAGAAGGTTGAGGTTTCTAATAAAAGGGACTCATTAAAAACTCAACTTGACATTGCCTTGAAAGAAAATGAATTTTTGAAAAATAAAAATAATCTTGATGTTGTTTTGAATAAAAATGAGGTTTTGTCTTCAAAACTAGATTTTGTTTTAAAAGAGAACAATTACTTATAAAATAAAATTATTTTAATTACCAAGGAATTAGAATGCATTTCAAAAGAAAAGGATTCTTTGAAAAATACTTTGGTTCAAAAAGAAAAGATTTCTATTCCTATTTTCAAAGTAAAAAAAGGATCTTGCTTCTATTGCATGCTCCATTTCTTTTTCCAAAATTAATGATCATATTTGTGAATTGAAAAAGAATGTAGATTATTTGGGCTCCATTTTGAGCCAATGTGCTATGGATCACAAGAAATTAGAATTCATGTTTCGCAAGAAACATGCACCATATATTCATGCATATCATTTACGGCATACACATGCTCATCATGCTCACTTACATGATTCTATTTATGCTCATGTGTGCACTTGTACACATTGGGACACAAGGGCCACCTTGCAAAATATTATTAGATAGATTAAATGCTATAAAATTTTCAAATAAATTTGTTTGGGTTAGGAAAGGTGCTAACCTCCATGGACCCAAGAAAGTTTGGGTACCAAAATATACTCTTATTTCATTTGTTGTAGGTGTGAGCTCTCACACAACGTGAGAGTGTTGGTGCCTTGATGGTGGATGTGTTTCGAGCTCAATGGTGACACTTTTGGATGCATAACTTTCAAGGATGTTTGGTGGGAGGACCACCATGATTTGGAGACCTAGAGATTAGTTTATTGATTTTGGTAAATCTCTAACTCCCATTTTAGTTTACATGCTTTTTATGTTGATTTTTTTTGCATATCCTTATTTTTCATGTTCATTATGTTAAATGAATGTTTATTAGACATGTGATATACATAGATAATCTTTGAGATGTACCCATGTTTATATGGACTTATAATTTTGTGTCCTTGTTATAGTTTAGCTATTGTGTATATTCTAATTCTAAAACATGTTTATTTAACCTAATAATCATATTTGTATATATTTTTGCACTTCATTTTTAATTACATGTTTAGATATAACTTTTATTAAAACTTGTGTTTATACTTGTACAACTAGGCACATTTGATTATCATGTATTTGTGCTTTATTTCTCATTTGTACCATTAGATGTACTTGTATAACCCTGTTTTGATGATTCTTGCATCTTCACTTGTATTCTTTATCTTTGTACATGTTTTCATAAAAATGTGTTTAGCTTCACGTATATGTTAATTTTGTCTAAAACTAATAGATATACATGTATATCTTACAGTCATTTGCCTTCATGCAAAATTCTAGTATGGACTCATTTATATTTGGGATATATATGTATACTTTTACTTTCGACAAAACATACATATACCTTGAAGCTTGTTTAGTTTTTAAAGATTTGATGACCATATGAAAAAGGAATTTATTTGTTTTTATTGTGCTTCAATACCTTATCTCCATAACTATGTCTATTACATGATTTTTGAGCACTCTATATATATTTTGTGTTTACTAATGATTTTATTTTCATGAGCTCATCTTTGAGCTATATACATCTTGAGTGACAATTCTTGTGTAATATACATGTTTTCAAGTGGTACATATTTTTGATTCATTTTTGTAGAATCTTGAACTAGGTTTTTAAAAACTATTTCAAACTAGTTCTTTATTCTTCACATGGTAGTGATTTTCAAACTATGCTAAAATTATTTATCTTTTTTTGAAAACCCCTACCTTTCAACGGTGGTTGGATGGGCGACCATGCATTGTATACCCTTACATTAAAATCCTATTTAAACATGTACATGAAAGTGAGGTACTTATGAGTTATACATGATTTTTTATGAAAATTCATTTGACATACTTATGTTTTCTATATATATATATGGATCATATCTAAGTTAACATTATATTGCTTTAATATATATATAATTTTGATTGTGCTTATTTTATTTGACATACATGTTTAAAACATAATTTATTTCTTGCTAAGCTTGATTTTGTCCTTAATGTCAATTTTTTTTCAATTGATATCATATACAAGCTTATGCATTATTTTTACTGGTATTTCATAAAGGGAGAGAAAAATTCTTATTTTATTTTTTAATTGATTTTATTTTCAATTAATATCTTTCTCCTACTCTTTATGATGAAAAATACTTTGTTTTGGTATGTGCTAACATTTTCAATATTAGTATTATTCTCAATTTGGTATCTTTATTGCAAAATAATTTTAGTGTTTACCCAAAAATTTTTGATTTTTACTTTCAATTGATATCATGTTCTTTTGTTGGTATCAATTCATAAAAAGATTGTTTCATTTCAATTGATAAAAGGTTTATTCTTTCAATTGGTTTCTTTTAATTGATTATTTTTTATTGATATCAAAATTTTGTTTTAAAATATGTTTATTGGTAATGTTTGTTTTTCTTTACTCCTTTGTTGATGAGTGGCAAAAAGGGGGAGAAGGATTTAGGATTATATATGCATGTTTTATTAAGTGTTTATGCGCACACACACACACACACATCTTGTTTTTATTTGGTATCTTAAGCCCACATTGTATATTTTATTGTTATTTTTATTAGTATATTGAGGCACATTGAATATCTTTGTGTGTTTATCGATTATGCATAAGTTAAAGGGGAGCTTCTATGAAGCATATCCTTAATAAATGCATATATAATAAGTTTTACCATCATCAAAAATGAGGAAATTGCTGGCCCAGTGGCCTTTCACCTTAGTTTTGATGATGACTAACTTATGAAGGTTAGTTTACTAATGATCTTGTGTTTAATAAGTTTCAGATATTGATCAAGATCTTAGTAAGTAATTAGCTTCAACAAAAGATTCAAAGCTAGTTTAGAAGCTAACACGTGTTTATTCTAAAGCTCACGTGTCAAGATCGCATCTAGCACTCGTAAGGAGTCAAACTCATGGATCGAGTTTGGATCAAGTTGGCTTGGAGAAGAAGACCTGTATCAGCTTTGTTTTAATTTATAATCTAGATCTCGTGTAAAGATAGACTGGTATTGATGTGCTCAAGTTCACACACACATACACAAGTCAAAAGTTTATTGGTTTCGATTTAATCAGTTTTAGACTTTCAAGAATATTCATAAATGGTTTTCATGAATAGATAGAATCAAAAGATGTTTTGTATGGTTTTATGCATGTTGGATTTCTTTCATATGCATTGATGATTCATATTGTCTAAAAACTTATTTTGATGTATTCTAGTTCATGGTTTCAAGTTTTGTTTTTAACAAAACTTAGTTTTGGATTTAATGTCAAAAACATAGGTATATCATTTATATGTGTATTGAATCCAATCCATACATATTATACTTCAATTGAGTTTAAATATCATTTTTTTGTCTTTATACAAGTTTTGGAGAAATCGGTTTTTCATTTCAAAGTTTGGTTTATGAAAAATACGGTTTTCGGTTTAAAGCTAAATTTCTATATCACAAAAATAGTTAAAAAATTTTGTAATATGTGTTGATTTTTGATCATACATATTTGTATTTCAAAGTATTTAAAGAACTTATTTTTGTGAATTTTATGTGATTTTATGGGATTTTATAAGATATTAAAAGCCTAAGTTTTCAAACCCAAAATCCCAGCCTGAGCCTGCTGGCGGTCAACCGATCGGTCGACTGGACCAGAGCTTGGTCGACCGATGTACACAGAATGTGCACAAGTACCTTGGCCATAGGCCGGTCGACCGCACAGTTGATGATCCAGAAAGCCTACTCTCTGGATCTGGCCCCGGTCGACCGGTTGGTCGACCGAGCCAGAGAGTTCGTTCTCTGGCTCTGCCTTGGTCGATCGACCGTTAGGCAAGTTTTCCTAGGGCAGTCGACCGGGAGGTCGACCGATAGTGCCAAATTGTCAAGAATTTGATCGTTGGCCAGTCAACCGGGCGGTCGACCGACAGGTAATTTTTTACCTGTTCTGGAACCCAACGGCTTTATTTTCAGACCCCTATATAAATGGGTCTTGGAGGGCTGTTTTAACCAAGATTTCTAAGAGTAAATTTTTCTATCTTCTCAAGTGTTTTTCAACAAGTTTTTAAACAAGTTTTAGAGCTTCAAATTCATATCTTTATTTGTTTTCAAAGTTTTTGAAAAATTAAAGAAAAACAAGATTTGAGAATTTTAGTTTGGTTCTTCATTTTCATATTTATCTAGAAGTTTTTTTCAAGTGTTTTCTTTGTTATATCATTTCCATAAGACTTTGTTTTCTCACACTTGAGCTATCAATTCAAAATGTACCTTTAGGATCGTTGTTTGTGATCATTTGTGATCACCTAGAGAGATTGTTTGTGATCTTTGTGATCACTGGGTGTATTTTTCTTGCTTTGTGCTTTGGCTTAGTGCCTACCACTTGTGTAGAGGCTTGTATTGAGAGAGGAGTTGTGTACTCTCGGTGTAGAGTTGTAATTTCTCGGTGGAGGTCCCTTTGTGGAAAGTCAAGTGTAGACATAGTGGAAATCCTTCTGTGTGAAGGCGGGGATATAGAACAGTGGCTTGAACCTCGAAACAAATCTCAATGTTTGTGTTTGATCCACTATCTCTCAGCTCTCTCTATATATCTTGCATTTCTTATTGCTTGCTCATATCATACTCAAAGAGGAGTCTCACGGTCAAGTTTTGGATCAAGTCAAGATGGAGAAGAAGATTTTCAAGATAAGATTTTCAAGACTTGTATCATGTTCGTAAGTGTTAAGATTTTGATTTTAGATAAAATATAAAGGATAGATTAGTTGTGGATTGCTCAAGCTCATATACACACAAAAAAAATATTTCAAAACATTCAACGTTTAATAGTATTGATCTTAGAAAATATTGTTCTAGTTTTGAGCTTAAAATAATATATTTATTGGTTTCATGATTAGATTTCATCAAAATAAGTTTACTTGATTTATATGTGTATTGGATTTCATCCATACACATTAAGCGGTTCAAATGTTTAGAAAAGCTTTTTTTGATGTTTCTAATTTATGGTTTTTAAGTTTTGTTTTTATCAAAACTTTGTTTAGAGCTTATTGTCAAAAATAAAGATATTTTATTTTATATGTGTATTGGATCATTTTCAAACACAATGCTTCAAATGAGTTTTATATCTTATTTTTGTAATTGAACAAGTTTTGAAAAAAATCAGTTTTTCATTTTGAGTTAGTTTTTGAAGAATACGGTTTTCGATTTAAGGCTAAACTTCTTTAACGCAAAAATAGTTCAACATGCTTGTAATATGTGTTGATTTTGATCACACATATTTGTACTTCATAGTGTGTCAATGGAAAACTTTTGTGAAATTTTATGGGATTTAAATAAAATTTTAGGGTTTTTACAAGTTAGATTTTCATCCTATAAAATCCTGACCTTGGGCTTCTGGAAGTCGACTGAACCAGAGGTCGGTCGACCGAGCGGTCGACCGATGTGCACAGAACGTGCATAGAGCCCTGGCTTGAGGGCTGGTCGTCCGGACGGTTGACCGATCTAGAGAGCAAGCTCTCTGGATCTGGCCCCAGTCGACCGAGCGATCAACCGACCAAATAGTAGTGCTCTCTGGTTCTTGCCTTGGTTGACCGAGCAGTCAACGGATAGGTCAAGACCTGGGTGCAGTTGATCGGACGGTCGACGTGCAACCCCAATGGTCACAAAAATGACCGTTGGCCGGTCGACCGGCCGGTCGACCGATACGCCATCTGGCCCTCCAATGGCTCGTTTTCTATAGCTGATATATTGGTGATTTTTAACCAGTTTTGGGTAAGATTTGAAGAAAAGTTTTGGAGCTAGTTCTTCTCACCTTTAACAGAGTTTTCTCTACAAGTTTTAGAGCTTAACTTCTATATTAAAAGAGTGTTTTACAGGAGTAATTCTCTTGTGTTTTTCAAAAGCATTCTCTTGAGTTTTTTCACCACAAGTTCTATCTAGTTTACTCACACAAACTTGAGCTTTCTATTGCTATACTTATCCTTTAGGGATCATTTATTGTGAGTATTTGTTGGTGATCAAGAGAAAAGATAACCACATATTCCAATTTGTATTTGAAGTGTTGTAGAAGTTGAGGCCTCAGCGAGCTAGTGGGTTCACATTGTGTAAAGTTCTTAAGGGAGCTCATGTAGAGGTGCGGCCTCGGCAAGTTAGTGTGCTTGTATGTGTTGTTTTTATAGGAACAAGTGAGGGATTTACGGTTCCAAGAGCTCTTGAGGGAGCTCATTGTAGGTGTTGAGGCACCGAGTGATCTTATTGGATTATTTTAGTGAAAATCCTTTATAGTGTTGAAGGCGGGGACGTAGAGCAAGTGTGCTCATACCTCAAAACAAATCTTCTGTGTTTGCGATTGCTAACTCTCCCTCTCTCGCACTTATGTTTACGTATCTTGCATGCTTTTATATGCTTGCTATTCCCTTGTGCTAAATTGATATATATATATATATATATGCTTAGGTTGTTTATTTGCTCACACTTGTATTCAATCAAGAGAGTCATAGTGGTACTTCAACTCTTAATCTAGAGGAATCTTGAGGAGATAGTCCAAAGCCTTTCACTGGGAATTCGACTATGCTCTTGTGTTATACTTTATGTGTTTGCATAATAGCTTTAGTTTGTATAATTAGTTTTAATTTCGTATTAGTTTTGCATTTGATTATCTAGTCACCTATTCACTCCCCTCTAGGTGACCTACAATTGGTATCATAGCTTGGTGCTATTGGTTTGGGTCTAACAACTTTGAGTTAAAGATTCTATTTTAGCTAATCATAATTTTTGTACACACACATATAGATTTCTTGACACCTTCCATATTTGACATTCTTAACATCCAAACTTGAAAAGTTAAGATGTCCATGTACCTAAAAGCCCTAGGTATTCATGTCTATTTTGTCACTATTAAAAATTTATATTTTGTAAAAGGCAAAAATCTTGAGGCAAATACAAAGCCCCTAATACTCTAAAGTTAACCCTAAATGATGAATATCTTTCTAGGGTTTCTAAAATTTGTAATACCCCTCTCCCGGAATACGTGCTTAGTTACGTATTCAGTCTTTCGACCGTATTTTCCGATTTACCTTCCGTATTTGACCGATTTTAATTTCAAATATCGTTTTCCACTATTTTAGATTTTATGTGATTTTCTGGAATTTTCTGGAATTAAAATGAATTTCTTCAAGACCGGTGTCGGCCAGTATCGCTGACCAATTTCCGAATTTTTATCTTCCAAACTGTTAAGAATTTCTAGAAAGTCCTTTAGACATTATTGCTTAGAATCATAGTTCCTACTTATACTCTTTTTCTGAGAATTTTATAAATTTATGAAAATCCTTTCGGAGTCGGTAAATTACTGATTCCAAGATTTTTAACTAAAAATCTATACAGTATTTCTTCAAACGAATTTCACCATGAGTCTTCAAATATTTTTCTTGATTTTTGGTAAAATTTTCAGACCAATCCGAGATACTTGAATTTCGGACATTTTTCCAAAATTTGCAAAATTCCTTTTCCACCTCATGTGCCACCTCATTTCCCACTCACACTTCACCTAACCCCACTCACTCTCTCCCTCTCCCACAGCCGGCCAAGTGGCCAAAGAGAGGACACTCACCTCACCCCTCCTTTTGCAAGAAAACCCTTCCCTTTCACTTTATTTCCTCTCCCTTTACAAAAATCACAAACCTATATATGCATTGTCATTTGCAAATTGCCCTTTTTCTCATTTCTTCACCAAGAGAAGAAATCTTCTTCAAAATTTCCTTCTCCTTCCACAACTGAACCCTAGCCCCAAGATCACTTCAAGACCTTTCCCTCCAGCCCAAGGCAACTCCAAGAGCACTTCTTCAACCTCAAGCTTCAACAACAAGTGTGGAGTGAAGCCATCATCTCCATCCTTGAATCAAGTCACAATTGAACCTATCCCAAGTGAGTATTTCACTCACCAAGACTTGTATTAGCCCTAGGATACTTGTATCTACACTTCTTGTACACCTAGGTCACCAAAAACCACGAATTGAACCATCAAACACACTTCCAGAAATTCTGATCTGCTCACTGTTCTTCACAGTATTAGTCGACTCATCATAGGAACTAGTCGACTAGAACACTTAGCTGAAACTTAGTTTTCTGGAAAAACCCAGTATTAGTCGACTTGCCCCAAATATTAGTCGACTAACAAACTCTCTGGAAACCCATATTAGTCGACTCCTAAATTACCTAGTCGACTAATCCTTCCTGGACCAGAAACCCAACTTTCTGTATCAGCAGACTTAGTCGACTTAAGTGTCCATTAGTCGACTAGAACTCCTCTATTAGTCGACTAACCTTCCTACCCTAGTCGACTAATTTTCCCTGAAACAGAATTCTAACTCTCTGTATCCCAGTATTAGTCGACTAACCCTTACCCCTAGTCGACTAATCCTGACTGTGTGTCATAGTTAATTTCTGTTCTGAATTTGGTTCTTATACTTGATACATGTGTATTATATCTTGCTTGTTCATGCTTCAATACTGGCTCAACATGACTTATTACTGAATGGATGTATCTCTTGTTACCTTATGACTTATTATTGCATATACTCGTTTCATGACATGTTAAACAGTAATATCACCACTTATCATGCCATCTCTTAAAACTAAGCATGATACACTTGACTTTTACATAAAAAGCACCAACTTACATATGGGTCGGGGGAAATATGCGGATATCGATATGTGTTCGTGTTTACAGTGGTATTAGGTTGTGCACTATATTTTCCGGTCTTACCTGCGGTACTCCAGGGGACCGAGGGGAGTGCTTCCTCCCTTTCCTGTTTACTGTCATGACAAGGGCATACATAAGACCCTCCTGTTAGCCTAGCGGCAGGTTCCGTCTTCAAGCAACGGAACAATCCTGGGCCGTGGTCCCGGGTATGCACGGGACCCACTGTAAAACATAGTTCGTCGATACAACCGCTGTTTCCAATAACAACCTTGTTTCACTAGGATATGGATCTATGTGCTCTGGGACGCTGGGTCACATAGCTAGATATCACAGTAAGACAAGTAATAATAATAAGACATTAATTGTAGATTTGTTGCATATGATCTTGCCTTATTGAGTTTACATCGCTTGTTATTCATTGCCCTTATTCATGATCCTTATGTCACTTGACTATCTTTATTTGTTATTATATGTCTTGACCCTTTGGATTTGCATATTCAGATTCTGAGACTTGGGACGAAGTGGAGCCTTCCACAGAGGACCGGGCCTATCTTTCTGAGCAGGCTGACCAGCTCTAGTCTCATCGTGCCGACTCTTCCTTTTGGTTCACGGATCTCCACCCATTTCGTGAGCATTTTTGTATTTTTGGTTGTATAGGATTCATTTTGGACTTGGGTTGTGATAACGGACACTTGTAAAGTGATTTTTGTCTATCATAACTTGTATAACTTTGTATTTATCTTTTGTAAGTTGGCATATGATTATACCACGCTTTGTGTTGTACTCTGATACTTGTTGTACTTATGCTTAGCGTATATACGTGGGGGCACCATCTGACCTACGTATATGCGTTGCAGTGACGTTCCCGTATCTTTGGGATCGGGGCGTTACAGGTTGGTATCAGAGCCTAGGCTCTCAAACCTAAAAGTACAACCAAGTGGCAAATTCTAGTGATTTGCTAATGCCAACTACAATGTACAAAGTTATATAGTCCTTCTTGGCTTCGTCCTTGATTCGATCCTCGTATCCTAAACTCCTCCTCCCTTTGTTACCAATTCCAGATCTTATCCCTTTCGGTATGGAGAGACGTTCGGGTCGCAACAATGTCGGGCAAGTACCGAATGGACCCGTAGGAGGAGAGGGTGCTGATATCCTGAGGATCATTCAGACTATGCTGGGAAACCAGCAACAGCAGATGGAGAATCAGCATCAGCAGACTGAGCTCCTCAGGCAGGAGTTGGCAGCCCGAAGGAGCAGAAGCCGGGGAACATCTCAGACTTCCGACGGCTACAGCCGGCCGTATTCACGGGAGTCGAGAGGCCATTGGAGGCTGAACAGTGGTTAACAGACACCACCGATCTGCTGAACGCCGCCAGGGTGCCTAAGGAGAACCAAGTGGAGGTTGCAAAGATACAGCTGAAGGACATAGCCAGGACTTGGTGGCTTGCAGAGGAGGCTCGCTTGAAGAAGCCTATCTCTTGGGATACATTCTCCAAGAGCTTTTATAGCAGGTTCTTTCCCGCCACTGCTCAGAAAGATATGGAGGAGCAATTCATCAGGCTTCAACAGGGGAACAGATCCGTGGATGAGTATGCTGCAGAATTCCTCAGGCTGAGTCGCTTTGCCCCTTACATGGTGTCAGATGAAGAGAAGAGGGCAAGCAGGTTTCAGCAGGGTTTACAGATGGAGATCCAGATGTTTCTGATGCCCCAGCAGCTGAAGACCTATGCTGAGGTTCTCACCATCGCTCGAGAGGTGGAGCGTGGGTTTCAGAAGAGGCAAGAGAACCAGGCCATGAAGAGGCCGTTTGTGCCGGTGGGCAGAGGAGGACCATCCAGAGCAGCGAAGGTCCAGGCCAGGCAACCATTCAGGGCAGTTCCTTACCAGGTGGCTCGACCAGGTCTTATCTGCAATTTCTGCCAGAAACCAGGACACTCTCAGCAGGATTGCCGGAGGGCAAACGGATGGTGTTTGGTGTGTGGAGCACGAGACCATGCCGTGGAGACCTGTCCGCACAGGAGAGTGGGGTTTGCTAATCAAACCTTGCCGGCACCTCAAGGGCAGAATGTACAGAGGGTACTACCAGGGCCAGTTGGGCAGAGGCACCAGGGACCAGTGATGAGGAGAGCTCTTCCCCTTCCTCCACCGCATGTTGTTCGCCCAGTGCAGAGAGGAGCCAGGACGGCAGCAGGACGTGGCAGAGGTCAGGCCTACAACCTGACAGCAGAGGAGGCTGAGGCTTCAGAGGAGGTGATTGCAGGTAACATCAGAGTTCATTCAATACCTGTTCTCGCTCTCTTCGATTCGGGTGCATCCCACTGTTATATCTCCGACCATTTTGTGGCTGTTCATTCCATACCTGTTAAGGCTTTAGACCACAAGTGGGAGATAAGTACAGGGAATGGGGTAGTTGTATCTTCTAGAGTTTGTGCTGACTGTCCAGTGGAGCTTTGTGGGAAGATCTTGGCCATAGATATGCTCGTACTAGACACCAAAGGGTACGACGTGATCTTAGGCATGACTTGGCTCAGTCAATACTATGCTGTGATCGACTGTAGAGGGAGGAGGATCAATTTCAGAATCCCGCATCAGCCGGAGTTCCAGTTTAGTGGAGAGGTGAAGCCTGCTAAGAAGGAGATTCAGATGACCACTTCGGAGGTTCTGAAGGGAGTGCCAGTGTGGGATGAGTTTCCAGAAGTCTTTGCTGAGGTCTCAGGGTTTCCACCGGAGAGGATAATTGAGTCTCCATTGATACAATTCCAGGAGCAGCTCCTATATCTAAGGCTCCATACAGGATGGCACCGACAGAGTTGGAGATCCTGAAGAAGCAGCTGCAGGAGTATTCGGACAAGGGATTGATTCGGCCGAGCACTTCACCATGGGGAGCTCCAGTGCTCTTGGCGAATAAGAAGGATGGTGGTAAGAGGCTTTGTATTGATTATAGGGAGTTGAACAAGGTCACCATCAAGAACAAGTACCCCTTGCCCAGGATTGATGATTTATTTGATCAGCTCCATGGAGCCCGTGTATTTTCTAAGTTAGATTTGCAGTCGGGTTACCATCAGCTGAGGGTGAAGAAGGAGGATGTTCCGAAGACGGCATTCAGGACTCGTTATGGCCACTATGAATTTCTAGTTATGCCTTTCGGAGTCACCAATGCCCCTGCGGTTTTCATGGACTTGATGAATCGAGTGTTCTCCCCTTACCTAGATCAGTTTGTAGTTGTATTCATAGATGACATCCTGATCTATTCAAGGAATGAGAAGGAGCATGCAGAGCACTTGAGGATTGTGTTGCAGACTCTTCAGCAGGAGCAGCTTCATGCCAAGAGGAGCAAGTGTGAATTCTGGTTGGATAGCATAGCTTTCCTTGGACACATAGTTTCAGCAGAAGGAATTTCAGTTGATCCTAGTAAAGTCCAAGCAGTGCAGAATTGGCCAGTTCCGAAGACGGTGACCGAGATAAAGAGCTTTCTTGGACTAGCCGGATATTACAGACGCTTTGTCCAGGATTTCTCTAGACTTGCAGCTCCGTTGACCAGGCTCACCAGGAAAGGGGAGAGATACTTATGGACAGAAGATTGTGATGCAGCATTTGAGCAGTTGAAGCAGAGGCTTATCACAGCCCCAATCTTGAGGACTCCTTCAGGAAGAGGAGGGATGGTCATTTTCTGTGATGCATCAGGTAAAGGCCTGGGGTGTGTGCTTATGCAACATGATCATGTTATAGCATATGCATCTAGGCAGTTGAAGCCTCATGAGAGGAATTACCCAACTCATGACTTGGAGTTGGCAGCTGTGATATTTGCTTTGAAGATCTGGAGACACTACCTTCTGGGAGACAAAGTGTTGATATACACAGACCACAAGAGCCTCAAGTATATTTTCTCACAGAAGGAGTTGAATATGAGGCAGAGGAGGTGGTTGGAGCTTATGGCGGACTACGATATTGACTTGCAGTATCATCCAGGCAAAGTCAATACCGTACCGGATGCACTGAGCAGGATGCCAGAGAACAGAGTGCTAGTCCACCTCACGCAGCAGAGGGAGTTGATTCAGGAATTCATCAGACTGGATTTGATGTTAGTGCAAGGAGGTGATAAGGCCGGGCAGTTCATGGCTTTACAGGTCCAGTCATCATTGATAGAGGAGATCAAGGAAGCTCAGAAGGAGGACCCCAGATTGCAGACATTCAGAGCTCAGGTGGAGGCTGGATTGAGGACGGATATCTGCATTCACCCAGATGGTGCATTGTATTTTGGAGATAGACTTTGTGTTCCCGAGGAGAAGTCAGACAGAAGATTTTGGAGGAATCACACAGTTCAGCTTATTCTATACACCCTGGGGAAACAAGATGTACCAGGACCTGAAGAAGCACTTTTGGTGGAATGCTATGAAGAGGGAGATAGCCCAGTTTGTTGCTAAGTGCTTGGTTTGTCAGCAGATTAAGATCGAGCATCAGAGATCAGCTGGACTTCTTCAACTTTTGCCGATACCTGAGTGGAAATGGGAGCACATCACCATGGACTTCGTGACGGCATTGCCTCGGAGTCCCAGGGGTAATAATGCGGTGTGGGTGATAGTTGATCGCCTCACCAAGTCAGCTCACTTCATACCATTCAGGGTAGGCCAGTCGACAGAGGTTCTGGCAGATAAGTATATGAAGGAGGTGGTTCGTCTGCATGGAGTTCCAGTTAGTATTGTGTCAGATAGAGACACCAGATTCAGATCTCATTTCTGGGAGAGTCTCCAAGAAAGTCTGGGAACTCGTCTGAAATTCAGTACTTCTTATCATCCTCAGACAGACGGACAATCTGAGAGGACTATCCAGATCCTTGAAGATATGTTGAGGGCTTGCATGATTGACTTTGGGGATCTTGGGAAGACCATCTTCACTTGGCCGAGTTTTCATATAACAACAGCTACCAGGCAAGTATTAAGATGGCACCCTTTGTGGCATTGTATGGTAGGAAGTGCCGATCACCGATTTGTTGGGATGAAGTCGGTGAGAGGAGTCTTTTGGGATCAGAGATTCTGATGCAGACTACAGAGAAAGTCAGGGTTATCAGAAATCATCTCAGGGCTGCTCAGAGTAGGCAGAAGAGTTGGGCAGACACTCGGAGAAGGCCATTGGAGTTCCAGGTTGGAGATCATGTATTCTTGAGGATATCACCTACCAAGGGAGTGATCCGGTTCGGTGCTCGTGGGAAGCTAAGTCCAAGGTATATTGGCCCATTCGAGATCCTGGATCGTGTGGGAGATGTGTCCTATAGATTGGCATTACCGCCATCTTTGGACGGGGTGCATAATGTCTTCCACGTGTCTCAGTTGAGGAAGTATGTCAGGGATGACAGCCATATTCTGGATCATTCCGAGCTGGAGCTACAACCGGATTTATCATACCAAGAACAGCCGTTGGCCATTCTGGATAGGAGTGTCAAGACACTGAAGAACAGAGCTATTCCATTGGTATTGGTGTCATGGAACAGGCATGCGCCAGGAGAGGCCACTTGGGAGCGAGAGGACGTTATCCGGGATCGTTATCCTTATCTTTTCACATCTTGATTGGGTAAGACTCTTCCCTTCTACTTTTTCTACCGTTATCTTTCCTTGTATCCATATCTATCTATTGCTTTTCCTGTTATCTTTCACCTTATGAAATTTCGAGGACGAAATTTTTGTAAGGTGGGTAGATTGTAATACCCCTCTCCGGGATACGTGCTTAGTTACGTATTCAGTCTTTCGACCGTATTTTCCGATTTACCTTCCGTATTTGACCGATTTTAATTTCAAATATCGTTTTCCACTATTTTAGATTTTATGTGATTTTCTGGAATTTTCTGGAATTAAAATGAATTTCTTCAAGACCGGTGTCGGCCAGTATCGCTGACCAATTTCCGAATTTTTATCTTCCAAACTGTTAAGAATTTCTAGAAAGTCCTTTAGACATTATTGCTTAGAATCATATTTCCTACTTATACTCTTTTTCTGAGAATTTTATAAATTTATGAAAATCCTTTCGGAGTCGGTAAATTACTGATTCCAAGATTTTTAACTAAAAATCTATACAGTATTTCTTCAAACGAATTTCACCATGAGTCTTCAAATATTTTTCTTGATTTTTGGTAAAATTTTCAGACCAATCCGAGATACTTGAATTTCGGACATTTTTCCAAAATTTGCAAAATTCCTTTTCCACCTCATGTGCCACCTCATTTCCCACTCACACTTCACCTAACCCCACTCACTCTCTCCCTCTCCCACAGCCGGCCAAGTGGCCAAAGAGAGGACACTCACCTCACCCCTCCTTTTGCAAGAAAACCCTTCCTTTCACTTTAATTCCTCTCCCTTTACAAAAATCACAAACCTATATATGCATTGTCATTTGCAAATTGCCCTTTTTCTCATTTCTTCACCAAGAGAAGAAATCTTCTTCAAAATTCCCTTCTCCTTCCACAACTGAACCCTAGCCCCAAGATCACTTCAAGACCTTTCCCTCCAGCCCAAGGCAACTCCAAGAGCACTTCTTCAACCTCAAGCTTCAACAACAAGTGTGGAGTGAAGCCATCATCTCCATCCTTGAATCAAGTCACAATTGAACCTATCCCAAGTGAGTATTTCACTCACCAAGACTTGTATTAGCCCTAGGATACTTGTATCTACACTTCTTGTACACCTAGGTCACCAAAAACCACGAATTGAACCATCAAACACACTTCCAGAAATTCTGATCTGCTCACTGTTCTTCACAGTATTAGTCGACTCATCATAGGAACTAGTCGACTAGAACACTTAGCTGAAACTTAGTTTTCTGGAAAAACCCAGTATTAGTCGACTTGCCCCAAATATTAGTCGACTAACAAACTCTCTGGAAACCCATATTAGTCGACTCCTAAATTTACCTAGTCGACTAATCCTTCCTGGACCAGAAACCCAACTTTCTGTATCAGCAGACTTAGTCGACTTAAGTGTCCATTAGTCGACTAGAACTCCCTATTAGTCGACTAACCTTCCTACCCTAGTCGACTAATTTTCCCTGAAACAGAATTCTAACTCTCTGTATCCCAGTATTAGTCGACTAACCCCTTACCCCTAGTCGACTAATCCTGACTGTGTGTCATAGTTAATTTCTGTTCTGAATTTGGTTCTTATACTTGATACATGTGTATTATATCTTGCTTGTTCATGCTTCAATACTGGCTCAACATGACTTATTACTGAATGGATGTATCTCTTGTTACCTCATGACTTATTATTGCATATACTCGTTTCATGACATGTTAAACAGTAATATCACCACTTATCATGCCATCTCTTAAAACTAAGCATGATACACTTGACTTTTACATAAAAAGCACCAACTTACATATGGGTCGGGGGAAATATGCGGATATCGATATGTGTTCGTGTTTACAGTGGTATTAGGTTGTGCACTATATTTTCCGGTCTTACCTGCGGTACTCCAGGGGACCGAGGGAGTGCTTCCTCCCTTTCCTGTTTACTGTCATGACAAGGGCATACATAAGACCCTCCTGTTAGCCTAGCGGCAGGTTCCGTCTTCAAGCAACGGAACAATCCTGGGCCGTGGTCCCGGGTATGCACGGGACCCACTGTAAACATAGTTCGTCGATACAACCGCTGTTTCCAATAACAACCTTGTTTCACTAGGATATGGATCTATGTGCTCTGGGACGCTGGGTCACATAGCTAGATATCACAGTAAGACAAGTAATAATAATAAGACGTTAATTGTAGATTTGTTGCATATGATCTTGCCTTATTGAGTTTACATCGCTTGTTATTCATTGCCCTTATTCATGATCCTTATGTCACTTGACTATCTTTATTTGTTATTATATGTCTTGACCCTTTGGATTTGCATATTCAGATTCTGAGACTTGGGACGAAGTGGAGCCTTCCACAGAGGACCGGGCCTATCTTTCTGAGCAGGCTGACCAGCTCTAGTCTCATCGTGCCGACTCTTCCTTTTGGTTCACGGGATCTCCACCCATTTCGTGAGCATTTTTGTATTTTGGTTGTATAGGATTCATTTTGGACTTGGGTTGTGATAACGGACACTTGTAAAGTGATTTTTGTCTATCATAACTTGTATAACTTTGTATTTATCTTTTGTAAGTTGGCATATGATTATACCACGCTTTGTGTTGTACTCTGATACTTGTTGTACTTATGCTTAGCGTATATACGTGGGGGCACCATCTGACCTACGTATATGCGTTGCAGTGACGTTCCCGTATCTTTGGGATCGGGGCGTTACAAAATTGAATCGGCTTTTGTAATTTAGAACACTCTTATCACTCACGATGAACAAACGCCACATGATAAAGAGAGTGACTCGGATGATGAAAGTGCTATTTTTAACATATGCTACATAGTCCAAGGGGATGACCCCCTTGAGGTAAACTCTAAATCCGAGCTTGATGAAGATGTAGAGATGTCATATGACGAACTTGCATCTTTTTGTCAAAAACTTTTAAGAAATATGATTTGTTAAAAAATGAAAATGAGAAGTTGAAGTAAGAAAATAATTCTTTATTAAATAAAATGATTCTTCAAAATTGAATATTATTTCAAAAGAAAATGAATTTGAATTACTTTGGTGGAAAAAGAAAAGGAGATTGTTTTGAAGGAAAATGAATCCTTAAAAAAGCAAATTATTTTGAATGAAAAAGAAAATATTTATAAAAAAAAAGATTGTTGATTCTCATGTTTCTTATGTTGCTCTTTCTAAGATTGAAAAATATATTTATACATTGAAGAAGAACATTGATTGTTTGGGCTCCACTTTGAGCCAATGTGCATTTAATCGCAATAGGTTAGAATCTATATTTCGCAAGAAAAAATTTTGCACATTCATGCACATTCCCCATGGTATACATATGCACACCATGCTCACACTCACACCACTCATATGCATGCTAGACTGCACACATGTACACATTGTGGCCGCAAAGGCCATCTTACAAAATTTTATTTTGGTACAATAAATTCTTTCAATTTTGCAAATAAGAATGTTTGGGTTCCTATTGGTGCTAACCCCCATGGACCCAAAAATATAAGGGTACCAAAATTCTCACCTCTTGTTTTTGATGTAAGTGTGGGCTCTCACAAAATGTAAAGGATTGGTGCCTTGGTGGTGGATGCATTTCAAGTTTGAAGGTCAAACCAAATGGATGCATCGCTATCAAGAAAGCATGGTGGGAGGACCACCTCGTGTTTTAGAGAAATAACTTGGCTACATCAGTTTTGGTAACCATTTTTTTCTCTATTTTAAAATATTTTTAAATGTTTATATGCTACTGTAGTAATCTAGACTGTGTCCTATGTTGTTTTGTGCTTATAGATGAGTTGATTGGTTGTCTTACTATGCATGTATTTTTAAAAATAGTATTCATGTTTTCAATGCATTTACATGCCTATTTCATTTTGATTGATTCATGTTTTATATACTTTTATGTCTATACATGTTGATATGCAAATTCTGTTAAAACTTGTATTATACATGTATAATGTTTGAGTTACATGCTATACATGATTTATTTCCTTTGTGCACTCATTTGTTGTTTGATTGTACATTGTATGTCCCAGTTTTGATGATTGTTGCATAAGTATATGATATATCATGTTTTTGAAAAAAAAGATTTCATACAAGTTTTGTTTTGAGCTTTTTGTCTTACCTCCATGAATATGCTATTCACATGGCTTTTGTACACTCATTTTCATGTTTACTCATTACCGTGTTTCATGAGACCATTTATGAGCCTTATAGATTTTGAGTATCAACTCATATGTAATACACATATTTCATGAGATATACATGTTTGGTTTCATGTTTTGAAGGATCTTTAACTAGTTTTCAAAATTACTTTAAACTAGTTATTTATTTTTCACTCGGTAGTATTTTCAACTATGCTAATATTTTCAAATCTTATTTTTAAAAATTTCACTTTGAGTTGTACATATGATCTTCATGTTTTTTCATTCTTTGTATACTCATATATATTTTCTATATATATATATATATAAATATATATATATATATATATATATATATATATATGCATCGTATTTCAATTGGTATTTTTATTGACATGCATACATATATATGATTTAGATTATGCTTATTTTATAATGTCATACATTTTTTTTAAAAAAGGACAAATCGTTTATGCTAAGCTTGACTAAATTCTAAATGTTAATTGGTATCTTTACAAGCTTTTGCATTGGTTTCATTGGTAGAAAAATTTTTTCTTTTGAAAAAAATAGTTTGTTCTAGAAAATGATCTTATTTTCTATTGGTATCAAAATTTGTATTATTGGTTGGTATCAAAATCTACAATTAGCATCTTAATAATTATGTTTATCTATAAGTGGCACCAACATTTATTTTGTCAACTACTATTTGATTTCAATTAGTATCAAAATTTGTTTCGTGGACCTTAAGAAATTTCAAATTTTATTTTAAATGTTCAAAAATTTTATATGTATTGCTTATATGCAAGGGGAGCTTAACGTCTTCTTATATATAGATTCATGTTGAGTGTATTTTAAAAAATGAAGAGTTTGACCTCTCTTCTTTATGTATACACATGTGTAGGGAGGGCTTAACATCTCCATCTATGCATTGTATATTATGCTTATATGGGTTAGGGTCTAGTCATCTCTTCTCCATGTAATGCATGTATGCAGGGAAGCTAACTTAAAGTCTTTCCTCTTCATGAATGTATATCGCATATACATCTTTATTGTTTGTTTATCATCACTCCTTTGTTGATGATTTGACAAAGAGGGGAAGAAAAATTTAGAGAGTTTATATATGCATGCTATGTGTTTATGTTTATGCATATATATTTGTTTAGTTTATGAGCTTTTATTGAATATCCTTATTGTTTATTATTATGCATGAGTTAAGGGGGAGCTTTTATGAAGCTTATCTCTAATCCATGCATATATAACTCCATGAGTTTTGTCATCATCAAAAGGGGAAGATTGTTAGCCCAAAAACCCATCACTCTAGTTTTGATGATGATTAGCTCATGTAGTTATAGTACTAATGATCTTATGTCTATTTAATTTTATATATTTAAATAAGATCTTAGTCAGTGTTTTCTTCAACAAAAGATTCGAAGTCAAGTTTTGAAGCTAGTACGTGTTGATTCAAGAGCTCACGCTTCAAAGATCGCATCAAGTACTCAAATAGGAGTCTAGCTCAAGGATTAAGTTTCGGACCAAGTCAGGATGGAGAAGAAAATTTTAAGAGAAGAGTTTTAAGACTTGTATCATATTTGTAAGTATTAAGATTTTGTTTTTAGATAAAATATAAAGGATAGATTAGTTTTGGATTGTTCAAGCTCATATACACACACAAATATTTCAAAACATTTCATGTTTAATAGTTTTGATTTTAGAAAATACCGTTTTAATTTTATGCTTCAAAGAATATATTTATTGGTTTCATGATTAGATTTCATCAAACAAGTTTACTTAGTTTATATGTGTATTGAATTTTATCCATACACATTGATAAGTTCAAATGTTTAGAAAAACTTATTTTGATGTTTCGAGTTCATGGTTTTAAGTTTTGTTTTTATCAAAACTTAATGTAGAGCTTATTGTCAAAAACCAAGATATTTCATCTTATATGTGTATTAGATCATGTCCATACAACTATGCTTAAAATGAGTTTTAATATCTTAGTTTTTTATTTGAACCAGTTTTTAAAAAATCAATTTTTCATTTTGAGTTAGTTTTTGAAGAATATAGTTTTCGGTTTAAGGCTAAACTTCTTTATTGCAAAAATTATTCAACATGTTTGTAATATGTGTTGATTTTTGATCACACATATTTGTACTTAAAAATGTTTCAATCAAACTATTTTTGTCGAATTTTATGGGATTTAAATAAAATTTTAGGTTTTTATAAGTTAAGATTTTCATCCTATAAAACCCTGACCTTGGGCTTCTGGTGGTCGACCGAACCATAGGTCAGTCAACCGAGTGATTGACTGATGTGCACAGAATGTGCACAAATCCCTGGCTTGAGGGCCAGTTGACCGAACGGTCGACCGATCCAGAGAGCTTACTCTCTAGATCTGGCCCAAGTCGACCGAGCGATCGACCGACCAAAGAACAGTGTTATCTGGTTCTTGCCTTGACAACCGAGCGTCAAGCGATAGGTCAAGACCTGGGTGCGGGACCGGGCGGTCGACTGACAACCCCAATGCGCTGAAAAATGACCATTGGCTGGTCAACCTATAGGCCATCTGGCACCCCAATGGCTAGTTTTTGTAGCCTATATATTGGGAACTGTTGACCAGTTTTGGGTAAGATTTAAAGAAAAATTTGCAGTTAGTTTTTCCACCTTTAACAAAGCTTTCTCTACAAGTTTTAGAGCTTAACTTCCATATCAAAAGAGTTTTTACAAGAGTGATTCTCTTATGGTTTTTAAAAGAATTCTCTTGAGTTTTTTCACCACAAGTTCTATCTAGTTTTCTCACACAAACTTGAGCTTTTCATTGCTACACTTATTCTCTAGGGATCATTTACTGTGAGAGTGTTTGTTCATGATAAAGAGAAGAGATCAGCACGTGTTCCAATACGCTAAGCATCAGTACAGGCAAGAATCAGAGTACGAAAGCACGTGGTGCATTATACATTCCAACATATGAGTACAATTACAAAGTTATCACAAGGTGTTACACAATATTATAAGAATATTACATCACCGATAGGCGCAATTGTGAGAATACAAGGAGATAAACAATAATGAACAGTACAAAAGGCGCTCACAAGTTTACAGAAGGAAAACTTGAGAGATGCGCAGGGGGGGTCTGGAAGGATAGGGCTCTGGACGGTCTGCCAATGATCCACGCTACCGTTGCGCCTCTTAAGTCAGCAACTGGGAGAATTCACACGCTCCAAGCTCCAAGACTTGGACATGAGGATCCAGGGGAGTCGAAACTCCCCGGCGAGTGGTGTTGCTAATGCCAAGTGGCGTACATAGATAAACGCATATGTATTGATAAATCTGAATCATAAACATGCATTGAAAATCATGTCGTAAGCACAGGCATACAGAAGCAGGTAGATACAACAAGTAATATCAAGCAGGGATACTCATGGTATAATAAAATAAGAGCAGGAGACTGGTGAAATAGAACATAAGAAGTAAGACTGGATGTAAGCAGTTATAATATAATAATGGTCATAAACCGGAAATCCGATGTAAAATCCGATGAAAGCAAACTCGACAAAGCATACAACGGATACATAGTTGGCATCTTTTGTTATTATTATTACTCGTCTTACCGAGATGTTTAGATATGTGAACTAGCACCCCAGCACACATATATCCACATCTGAGTAAAGCAAGGTTGTTATTGAAAACCAATGGGGGTATCAACGAACAATGTTAACAGTGGGTCCCGTGCATACACGGGACCACGGCCCAGGATGTTCCGTTACTGGAGAACAGAACCTACTACAAGGCAATCAAGAGGGTCTTATAGAATGTCTTTTTCAAGATGGTACTAGGAAGGAGGAAGCCGCACTCCCTTCGGTCGCCTGGAGGTCCTCAAGTCAGTCCAGAAGTTTTAATTGCACAGCATACCTAATAACACTGTAAACACGAACATGCATTGATATCCACAAGTCTTCTCGACCCGACGTAAGTTGTCCTATTTTATGATTTATTAGACAATTATCAGATTTCGGGAATGAGTAGGAACAAGCCAGGAATATAAGGAATATAGGTGTATCAGGAGTACTGTTTGTAATAGAATATATCAAGTTGTAATCAAAATGTCAGGTTATCATTCCCATTATCATGGTAATTTTAAGAGTCAGGTATATCATGCCGGGTGTCAAGTGATAGCATGACAGGAGGGGGATATTAGGAAAGTGACAAGTCATATCATAATAAGGAGCATTTGTCAAGTAGTAGCATGTCAGGTGTTAGGGGATAACACATCAGTTGTCAAGTGATACAGACCGATGTTAGATATTAGCATGTAAATGATAGGTATTAAGTAATAAAATGTCTAGTGTTAACCTATCAAGCATGTATGTGGCAAGTGATAGAGTAATATCTGAGCACATCAAGTGGAGCTGAGCAAGCTGGAGGCACGGACAGCAAACAATGTTTAACACTAGAGCGCCTGGCGAGGTTATCGGGATGACTCAACTTAAAGTGCGAGTAGAAAATCTGGCTGCATCTTGTCTAGACAAATCTAGTGATAAAGCGCTGAGCGCTAAGCATGCCTACCAGGAAGAGCTAAAAGACCTGACGGTTTGAGCGCACTTCTCTTTCGAAGTAGTAGGCGAGATCTCAGAGGCTAAAATACGCTCGGGGTCTAAGAGCACTCTCGGTAGCTACCACGAAACCCATAAGGATACAGGCCTAGAACCATTGAGTAGCCAGCCTAGGAGTGGGCAGAAACCCAGAGTCAGCATGAGAGTACCTGCACGAAATGTTTGTACCACACGAACATACATATATGCGTGACAGTATCTACACTACCGTAGAGTGGAGGAGCCCGGAGGCTGATAGGGCCAGGAGGCCAAGTAGAAAGCCCGAAAGCTGAAGGGCCCGGAGGCCAAGTAAAGAGCCCGGAGGCTAATGACTACGAAGGATCAGCCACGCATGGTATAAAGCAGTAAAAATAATACATCACAGACATGGTATATGTGCGAGAAGTAAACTACTCTAGTACAAGCATTCGTCACAGACATATACATGAACAATCACGGGCACTCGGCCACACACAAATACACGGGCACAACCCAATAAATATACATTTAAATAGGAAATAATTATACGTCAACCCGATGAAGCGGGGACACGCAAATCAAGGCGAGGAAACTCGCCTAAATCTCCAAAAAAAAGCTAAATACTCTGGAATCCCAGGAACTCGCGCACACGCCATAAAATATAATAAAATATAAATAAAAAATATTTAATTTTTAGTGAGAGAAAGAGAAGAGGACAGAGAGAAAGAGTTAGAGATAGAAAGAGAGATTTAGAGAGAGAAAGTCTAGAGAGAGAAAGTGGGAGTTAAGAGACTAGAGAGAGAAAGAGAGAACTAGAGAGAGAAAGAGAGAGGAGGGAGAAATAGAGAAAGAGAGCTGGGAAGAGAGAGATATGGCAGAGAGAGAGGACGGCGAGAGAGAGACCGGGGGAGAGAGAGAGATGAGAGAGAGCCAGGGGTTTGTTACCCCTGCTCATGCACAGCGCCCCCTCCAAGGGGCGCACGGCCTGGCCGCCGGCCAGGCCACGCCAGGTGGCAGCGCCAGGGCGGCGCCAGCTACCCCAAAAGAAGAGGGAGAGGAGAGTGAAAGGAAGGAAAAGAAAGAAAAAGAAAGAAGAAGAGGAGGAAGAAGAAAAGGAAATAAAACGAAAGGAAGAAGAAAAAGGAAAGAGAGGAGAAGGGGAGCTCGCCTGAGTTGGGAGGGGTTGCCATCGACGAGGTGTTGTCGGTGGTGGTGATTAAGGCACCGGTGGTGGTGGTAGATTTGATTGGAGGGAGAAAGTTAGAGAAATAAAGAGTAGAAAGTGAAATTGCGGGAGCGAGAGAGAGAGCGAGATTTTTAAGAGAGAGGAAGAGAAATAGAGGAGGAGGAGGAGGGAGAATTTGAGGGGGAGGAGGAAGGAGGCAGTGGCTGTGTTGGCGCCAGGGAGAAGAAAGAAAATGGGAAAAAAGGAGAAAGAAAATGAAAAGGAAAAGGAAAAGGAAACTAAAAAGAAAAAGAAAAAGAAAAAGGAAGATATTTTGGGGTGTTTGTGTGGTGGAGAATTTTGGGAAAAAAAAAGAGAAAGAACAAAAAATAGAGGAAAAGGGAGTGGATGAGAAAAATGGGGAAGGTAAGAAAAAGAAAGAAAAGAAAAATATATAAATAATACTCCAGATCCGGGAAAATCCCAAAAACACCGAAAATACGGAAAATTGGACTGATCTGGAAAGGTTTCACAAAATTCTTAAAAATAGTAAATAATATTTTAAGATACACAGTGAAATCAGTTTTTAGAAATTAAATTTTATTTTCAAATTAAAATCCTGGAGTCAACCATCGATACTAGTCTACACCGGTTCGGTCGGATTTTGATAAATTCTGAAAAACTCCAGAAAATGCATAAAAGAAGAAAATACAATTCTAAGAAGCAATGTGAAAGCAGAATTCAGAAATTTAGGTCCTATTGTAAACTAAAAATCTTAGAATCAGCCAGCGATACTGGCCCACACCAAATCTGGTGAAATTTTAATAAATTCAGAAAAATCCTAGAAAATGTATTTAGATAAAAAATATAATTTTAAAAAATAATGTGAAAGCCATTTCTCAAAATTCATCTCCGTTTGTAAATTAAAAAAAAAATCTGAGAATCGATCAGCGACACCAGTCGACATCGGTTTAGAAGATTTTCAATTAAACTCAGAAAATCCCAGAAAATCATAGAAAATCTAAAATATTGGGAATCAAAGTTTGAAACTGAAATTGGTCAAATCTGTCTACCAAAAAGATTAAATCAAGCAATACACTAGGATCGGGTCCCAGGTTCATACTAGGGCCGACTCCGAGTTCACGAATCCAGATCCAAGGCAAAACGATCACATAAATAATTTATAATACAAAATAAATAAAGGAAGTAAATCAAAAATATGATCAAAAAAATCTAAATACGCAACTAAGTACGTATTTTGGGAGCAGGGTGTTACAGTGAAGCCACGCTCACGGAGTAACTTCGCTCGAGCAGAGTTCGACAAAGTGCTGACGTTAGGTCCGCCTACAAGGCGTAACATATAAAAAGTTCAGAGAACATTAATAAACCTTAGAGAGGTTAAGTCCAGAGGCTGAGCAATATGGGGATGTAGCTAAATTGTACCTGAAGAGGTTATGCAATTAAGTTCGGCTCGCAGACACACGGTGTAGCTAGTAAAACCCAGGGAGTTCAAGCAAAGCGATAACATAGTAAGCTACGCCTGACGAAGCTATGCAATTAAGCTCGGCTCACAGCTACATGACTTTGCTATGCTCCGATGAAGCTAGAAAACTCACAGAGTTTAAGCTCGAAGGCAGATAGTACTTGCAGAAGATGTTAGTGTCACACACATGCATAAATATAATGTCATCCACTATTACAAGCATTATAGTACATCGATCCAGTATAAGCTACGATATGTCCACGATTATAACTCACATGAATTCATGAAAATATAAATACAAGTATAATACACTCACAAAGCAAGATACCCAAATCAAGGTGAGGACACTCGCCAAAACAATACAAGTTACTCCCCTAAAAGACAACTTTACAGAAACGCCGCACGCACGAGTCTGGCGAGGTTACCGGGACGACTCGACTGAAGTACGAGCGGTAAATCCGGCAGCAACTCGCCTAGACGAATCTAGTGGTAAAGTGCTGAACGCTGATCATGATAACCAGGCGGAGCTGAACAAGCTGGAGGCACAGGCAGCGAACAGGGTTTAGACACTAATGCGTTCTGCAAGGTTACCGGGATACTCGGATTAAGATACGAGTAGAGAATCCGGCAGCAACTCGCCTAAACGAATTTAGTGAATAAAGCACTGAGCGCTAAGCATGCTCACCAGGCGGAGCTGAGAAACCTGACGATCCCAATCACGCCTCTTCCGAGACAGTGAGGGACCGGAGGCTGAACTGAGAGACCTGCCGGTCCCAATCACGCCTCTTCCGAGACAGTGAGGGACCGGAGGTTGAAGGGTCCGGAAGCCAAGTATGGTGTAAGGCAGTACAATACATCACAGGCATGGTATATGTACAAGAAGGAAACTACCCTAGTACAAGCATTCGTCACAGAGCAACACATGTCCAGATATTGGCACTCGGCCATACACAGATACAGGGACTCAGCCCAATACAAAATACATGGAAACATAGAATAAAATACATGTCGACCCGACGAAGCGGGGAAACCCAAATGGAGGCGAGAGCGAGGACACTCGCCTAAATCACCGGAAAGCCGAAAGTCTGGAATCCAGGGAACTTGCGCACGCGCCATAAAATAATATATATGAGGAGAGAGAAAGTGTACAGGGAGACGCGGTTTGAGGAAGTGAGACGCGAGAGCGCAGACGCGGGAGTCGCGTCGCGGGATTAGCAAACGCAGGAATCACAAACGCGGGAATAGCAGACGCGGGGGTTCGTGTTGCAGGAATGGCAGACGCCGGAATAGCAAACGCGGAAATCACAGACGCGAGGATCGCGTCGCGAGAATAGCAGACGCGGGATAGCAGACGCGGGATTCGCATCGCATAGATGCCTCAAACGCGAGATCTGCGTTCAAGTGCGGACGCGAGGGAAACGCGGACGCGGGCGTGGGTTCTGCGTCGCGTCAATACAGAAACGCGCGAAGCGCGTTAAGGGATTGCCTAGACGCGGGGTGAGATCCGCGTTAGGAAAATCTTGGCGAGGAAAATCACTCGCCGACAAGATTCCTTGCTGCGCCCGACGAAGGGAAGTTCGGCCCCAATCCAGAAGGAGGGTACCGGCCCTAAGTCTTGCCAACGGAGAAGAACGCGGCCCCAATCCAAAAGGAGTGGCCGGCCCTTGAGTCTTGCCGACGAAGAAGAGCACGGCCCCAATCCAAAAGGAGTGGCCGGCCCTGATAAGAGTCATTTCCAAATGGAGAAGACGAACAGGAAAAGGAACTAGGAAGAGAGAGAGAGAGAGAGAGAGAGAGAGAGAGAGAGAGAGAAAGTTGTAGGGAAAAGAGAGAGAAAATGAGGTGTATTTTGAAATAAAATTGGGATTTAAAGGAGTGGGGTATTGATGTAAATAGAGGGAAGTAGTTTTTGGAATGAAGTGGGGGTATTTTAGGAAAGAGGGGAATCTTTTTATTTAGGGATGAAATGGAAAGGAAAAAGGAAAGAAAGAAAAGAAGAAAGAAAGAAAGAAATGAAAAGAAGAAGGAGGAGGAGTGGGGTGGCCGGCCGCCGGCGGTGGCCGGCCGGCCAGGCGGCGGCGGCGGCGGCGCCTGGGAGGCCGCCGCGCGCGGTGGAGAGAGGGAGGAGGGGTGGGCCTTTGGTGTTGTGGTTGTTGTTGTTGTTGTTGTGATGGAGGTGGAAGATGATGGTGGTGGTGGTTGTGGTGGTTGTGGTGGTGATTGGAGGTTGTGGGGAGTTAGAGGAGGTGGAGGAGGTGATGATGGAGTTGTTAGAGTGGTGGAATTGGTGGTGGTGAGGGAGAATTTGGAAGAAATTGGAGGTGGGAGATGATGGGTTCTTGGAGAAATTGAGGAGAAGGAGGAGGAATTTGGGGTTGTTGATGGTGGAGGAGTATTGTGGGGTGTTGGGGGATGCGGCGCCGGAGGCGGCGGCGGCGGTGGATGATGATGAGTTGGGTTGGGTGAGAGGTTGAAGATGAAGTGTGGGTTGTGTTTTTGTTGGAGGAGGATGAATTGGAATGAAAAAGAAAAAGGAAGGGATGAGGTGTTTAAAGAAGAAGGAAATGAGAGTGATAAATGGGGATGGGTATTCACCTGCACAGCCATGCCCTGCTCCCCCCTTGCTGCGTTGAGGAGATGGGAGTGGGTGAAGGAGGAAAAAGAAAAGAAGAAAAAGAAGAAAGTCAAAAGGAAAAAGGAAATTAATAAAATAAAATAAAATAGTTTAAAAGTTTTCATTATTAAGTAATTTATTTATTATAATTTCTGAAAGTATAAATAGTGGGGTAGGGAAGGAAAAAGTACAGAAAGTTAAGACCGGTAATAAATATTATTATTTTAATAAGGTAAAAATTCGACTGTTTCAGAATCCTTCCGAAAAATTCTCAAAAATAGCAAATATTATTCTAAGATGTTTGGTGAAATCGGATTTCAAAAAATATAGTATAGTTTTAAAAATAAAAATCTTGAAATCATCCGGCGATACCGGCCGACACCAATTCCGGTGAAATTTTCATAAATTCATAAAATTCTCAAAAAAAGGTATTTAGATAGAAAATGTGATTTTAAGAAATAATGTCTAAAGGCCCTTCTAGTAATTCCAATCCGTTTGTAAATTAAAAATCTGGGAATCGGTCAGCGGCACTGATCGACACCGGTTTTGAAGATTCCCAACTTAATTGAGGAAAATTTCAGAAAATCATAGAAAATCTAGAATATTGGAAAATGATGTTTAAAACTGAAATCGGTCAAATCGGAATACCGGAATGTCCAAATCGAGCAATGCTCTAGGATCGGGCCCTCGGTTCAGACTAGGGCTGACTCCGAGTCCACGAATCCAAATCCAAGACAAAACATTCATATAAATAGTTCGTACTACAAAACAAATACCGAAGGTAAATCGAAAAATACGATCGAAAAATCTGAATACGTAATTAAGTACGTATTCCGGGAGCGGGGTGTTACATTCCATCCACCTTACAAAAAATTGCGTCCTCGCAATTTCGATAAGGGGTAAATGAACACAAAAAGATAGGAATAAGAATTATGCCAATCAAGATATGAATAACTATGAGCCGTTCTCCCAGATCAACTGAACGGCTAACTCAAGACTGAGGCATCTCCGCACTTCTGTCGTATATATACATCCTCTGACGGTGCCATACTGATCTGATGTCTGCTCATAAGGGAACGCTGTCAGAACTTCAAAAGACTAATCCATCCTGAATAATATAGAGTGAGCTGACTTGGAGAGATAATCAATAATACTTCAATCAGGCTGTGAACCAAAGCTGATGAGATCCATAGAAATCCATAGTGCTGAAATCCATAATATAATACAAAACCCTGCATGGCATGATGTTGTCCTTCTGCAGTAGAATTACTGAGGTGCCATATACATATTAATTCCCCGGGAATAAACCAGAATACCCAAGATAGAAAAACTTGATAATGATGAGTATAAATCAAGAAGACCAATAATTAAGAATTTCTGTAAACTGGGTGTTGCTAATTCTGAAAGACGTAGCCAAGAATATAGAATAACTGTGAAGAATTCTGAATACTGACTTCTGAATGATAACCCGTCTGCAGATGAAACATGAAGAAGATATCTGAGCCCTGCAAGATTGGTGGAATGGACCATTAACAAAGGTCATGGCGATAGTCCAGATATAGTGATGAAATTCTGTTCAGCAGATCCATGAAAGCACGCTGGGCAGAAGAAATCCGAGGAATGGGCTAGAGTGCTAAGCACCGAAGGGACTAGCCACGGATGAAACCAAGCCTAGATGAGGTCATCGCGTAACACAGCTCAGGTGTTTAAACATTAGGGTGCCGCGAAGCTAACGCTCTACGAGGCTCGCATATGGCGAAGCTCACGCGGCGAAGCCAGCGCGTAACACAACGCTAAATGCTAAGCACCAGGGTGCAGCGAAACTCACACCCGGTTAGGTTCACGGATGACTAGAACACGACCCTCGCTTAGCGAGGCTAGCAGAGCCCAGGTTCTGCCAAGTCAATAAGGATCACCAGAAGTTCGTGGCTCTGAGAACATGATCAAGAAATTATAATAACCGAAACATGCCGCGAATGTTGTCTTCCAAGTAACAATCTGGCTGTAAATCAGCTCTAAGAATATCCGAGTTCCACGAACATAGTTGAAGAAATCATGACCGCTATTGGAGGAATAGGAATGAAAAATATCATAACTCTGTCTGCCAGAAGTCCTGATTCTGAAATGTTGTTATATACTGACACTCCTCATGAAATGATGCAGTCTATCTGATTATATAAGCGATGACTACTCCACTTGACGTACCGGTCTCCTAGGATGTATCCATAAATACAAGAATATAATGCGAGGCCGAAGATCTGCCCAGTATAAGACAATGTGATATACCAGAGTCGAGGAATGCCAGAACATAATGAGAGTGACTACATCTGCCCTGCTATTATCTCACTAGTCTATACATATCTTAAGTTGGCATAAAGGTTATAAAAATCAGAATAGTAAAAATAGGAGAGATAGGAATCATGAAATAGGGAGAGAGATAGGACGGACTAGGATTGATGGTGATAGTGCAATGAGGAGGATATGATAGAGAGAAGTTTACCAACTCCCGGACATGCTAAAAATGGGGATAATGGTTACGGTCAGTCCTTTCAGGGTTCCTTTTTTAGATATTGAGCATCCCTTCTTGCTCTCTCCCCATCATATTGAGCATTCCGACTTCCTCTTTTGTCCGATTATATGTTTGCCTCCCTTCATCATGTGCCCTAGTTCTCGGTCTCTTTTGTGTATGACTCCATGCTGGATGCTGGGGATGAAGTGAGGTTATTCTGACAGTAGGTCCTGGATTCCCTCACAACGGTGATACTGGAAGAGTTGATCTGATCGGTGTAATGTTCTCTGCTTTCTTGAACAGACGGTCACTTTTCAACTAATCTCTGAACCCGCGTACGACATAATCCGTAACCTTTCTGGTGGTTGTGTTGGAGGTGCCCGGCTTCAGACAATATCCACACATCATATGTTGTGGGCAGGATTGGAGGGATGGCTTAGCTAGTAGGGCGTCCAGAGGCCTGTCTGAGCCTTCAACTTCCATCAATTAAGAGGGTCTCTTCGCTAACTTCATCTGCAACCATCCTAATCTTCCTCCTCTAGGTCCATTCTACTTCCCGGATAATGACAAAGGAACTTGAGAATACTTCTTGGGCTGCTTGGGGATAAGAAACATCTTGCTCTTCATCTTCATTTCTCACTAAGATATTGCTTGCTCGGTTCTCCTTGTCGGCCCCCATGTAAAACACCGACCGACTCTGTCTTAGGAATTTTGCAGTGTACTTATTTACAATTCAATCTTCTTACTGCAATTAGATAAATCGTTCCTTCATTTCTTTCTGAGCTATTACAGAGAAGATTCTTCTTATAAAAATTCTTCAAGAACTAGTCCCAAGTGATGGGCTTTTGCAGTCTCGCTGCTTCCGCCAACTACTACATCCAGGCTACATCTTCTAACTGAATTTTGATCATTTTCACCTAGTTCTCGTCAGGGACCCAAGTTGACTTAGAAGACCCATCAGGTTTACTGACCACTGCTATGCATCCAGGGCTTCCCCATGCTTGAAAAGATTGCCGGCTGTAATTTCCTGAAATCCAACATGTCGCCTGGCTTCTGTTCCCGGAGTGCAACCAATGATCCTTGGTGCGGGACCTTCGTCTGTACTTGATCGTGTGTTGACTGATTTTTCCTGCACACAAAAATAAAGTATTAGATTTAAAAATAGGATGTGCAAGTTCTCAGTTCTAATCCGCGGTAGCAAGGCTATGCGGTCGTGATCCTCAAGGAGGGACTGCGATGGAAGCGTTAAGCAAGTTAATCTCTAAAAATTTATCTTTTTTAGTTATTTTGTTAGTCACGATGGTATTTACAATGAGTTGTGGTATTTACAATGGATCGAAGAAAAGAATATGGAGAGAGATTGATTTAATCTACAAAAAAGAAATAAAAAAGAAGAAAAGAAAACTTACTTGAGTTGGAGAAAATAAGTGAAAACCTAATACTTTCTACCGTTTTTCGGAGGCGTTGAACGTATGAACCTTGGGATCGAACTCAGTCCGTTGTCGCATTAGGTCATCAAGCCTTGGGCAAGCATGAGTTGATACGCCTCGAGGAGGAGAACATCGCCATGGAATATCGTTGGAACCCCGATCTTCGGTATACTTATGGTTCGGTAATCGCTTGCATGCTCATCACAATCACAGAGATGAAAAGAGAAAAAGAAATAGAAAACAAGAATAAAAGTAAAACATAGAAATAAGAAACAAAACAAAATAATACCTTTATTGCTTTAATCCATGGCAGAGAAGAGAAGATACATCAGTGTCACCCTCAATATAATCATCTCTCTCTCTCTTTAAAATAAAAAGAAAAGAAAATCTAACTACAAAGGAAGAAACCCTAGAAAAAACCTAACTTTGGCCCTTGGCTCGCCTCTGGACGACTCTGTACGTTGCGACTGCTCGGATATTTATAGTGCAGAATGTAGAGGAGTCCCGGATGAAGCTGCCAACCAAAACTGAGCTCTGGATCTTATCTTTTTGCCGCCAGTTCCTGGGTTTGCCGCCAGTTTGCGGCAAAGTTAGGGCTTCTGGCCATGCGCTTTGGCGCGTGGCCTCTCCTGGTCCGTCCCTTTGGGCGCCTGCTTCTAGAATTTTGATCCAGGCCTTTTAATCTGGATTTTTGAGATAACTTGGTAATCAAGTTACTCTTAATCCAGATTTCTTCAAATCCTCTCTCCACGAAATTCCTCTTTATCTTAGCTTTTTATCCTTATCCCGCAGGTGTTTAGGGTTTGATAGAAGTCTATCCAACCCTAATTTCTGATATTTGCAACTTTTAGCCCTTGTATTTGCATTTTGAATCTTTGTATTTACGCTTTTTCACCTGGGCTTCAAATATGGGCTTTTGGGCTTCATTGGGCTTTATTTATTATTAAATTGATAATTCGAGGCCTGCACACAATAAATAATAAAATATTAATAATTGTGCAGAATTAAATGAATAAATATGAAAATGTGATGGTAAATATGATGATAAAAATGCACTTTTGACTACCAATCACACCCCCACACTTATCTTTTTGCTCGTCCTCGAGTAAAAACAAAAAAGAAAAAGTTAATCTAACCTAACTCACTTTCGTAGGAATCACGATTGCACTTAGCACGTGCAACAAGCCGTTAAACCTCTAGGTTACCCTAGAGGACGAGTGTTGTCTCGTGAGGGTTTTCAGCGGATTACACCCACAAAATCCATAAAAAGGAGGTATTTGAATTATATTTGAAGAGACTAAGTAGTCTATAAGTTTTTAGGATCCTCATTTTTATTCATTCTTCAAACCTAGTCTTTATAAAGTCAATTGTTATTCATTTTAGGTAAGGATTAAAATTGAATTTCTAATATAGTCTTTTTCGTTACCAAAAGTCATACGCACCCTTGTGAATCTAGGAATTCCTTAACTTGGACTCTCATGCCTCTTTATTATTTTTATAACTTCATCTAATTTTCTTTCGTGTAAGTATCAAGGCTTCTTGAGGCCCTCATACCTAACTAATTGACTATTAGATGTGTTAATATATTTTTTTTTTTTGGCATGTATAACTCATCTAATTTTCTTTCGTATAAGTATCAAGGCTTCTTGAGGCCCTAATACCTAACTAATTGATTATTAGATGTGTTAGTACATATAAGTAATTTTTCCTTAGTTCCCTCGGACTTTCTAATCCACCCATGTAGCGAACTTAAAGTCGGTGGCTCCCAAACCGGTCGGCTTTAGGGCACCAAGTGAGAAAACACCCCGCGGACTCAAATTCGAGTGAATTAGGCCCCAAAACTAAGGACTTTATTTTATTTACTCACCTTTAGGCATGAATACTTATGCTTCTTGAGGCACATGTATCAGCTTAATTGGTGAATTATTTTTTTTCCTTTTTTTTTTTTTATTATTTTTTTTTATGAGGCACAAGGTCTTTGTCTTAGAATCCTAGATATGCATTTGGTATGCACATTTCATTAAGGTAAAAATCAAGACTAATTATTTATTCAATTTCTCTCCTATACCTAAAAATTAAACAATTTATTTATTTTGACCAAGTTTTTAGAAATCCTAATCATGATTTTCCTAATCCTTAAAACTAACTTAGATTTCTTTCAAAAAATAAGTCAAAATATTTCCTTTTTATAACAATTTTTTTTTTTTAAATTTTTTTTTATTAGCAATTTTTTTTTTTTAGTTTTTTACCTATGTTAGTATGTTAGTAACGCCCACCCCCACACTTATCTCATGCATTGTCCTCAATGTATGAATGAATGCATATATGCATGAAACAGAACAAGGGAAGGCGGAAGTTACCTTAGGGTGGTGGTTCCGGAGGTGGTCTAATTGGTCCACGAAATGCGGCCCAATCAAGATAACAGATAATTTGGTGGAACCCACCAGAAACTTTCCTTACATAACCCACTAAAATATATGTACAATCATTTTTTAGAATTTTCACCCTATCAAATTTCCAAATTTCATAATAAATTTCAGAGTTAATTGTCTCAACCTCCTTGTCCCAAAATGGAGTATGAAAAGATGGAATTATTGACTTGGACATTATAGGTGCGGGAACGAATACTGACTCAGGGAAGAAGCTCAAATCAAGTAAGGGCTCAGGAGTCGGGCTAAGTTCGAGAAGTGGGTCCAAGTCAAAAAATTGAAACTCAAGTCCACAATCATCTTCCCACAATGGAATGTGACTCAATGGTGGTGATTCAAGTTCAGGAATGATAGATGTGGGAATCAAAACTGACTCTAAAATATTACCTAAGTCGGGTAACAAAACAGGAGTCAATAATGATTCAGGAATTTGAACTTGATCATAGATTTGAGAATCTAGGTCACATTCGAGTTCTAATTCGGGAAAGGAAAAACTTGCCAAATTATCAGAATTTGAAGTTTCGGCAAGTTCACAAGATGGTACTGAATTAGAAACTTGTTGTTCCAAGCAACTTGGTTCGTCGGCTCTAATCAAGTGGTCATCGATATCAGAATCAGCCGGCGGTGTAAGCATTCCACCATCAAATCTATGTCATGATCACGGGCTAATTTAGCCTCAGTCATGGCAGCTAGCATTCCTTCATAGTCGATAGGTGCTTCTTGTTGAAAATAGGAAGGGTACTTGTGATAAAGTTGTGAGTCGGTGGACTCACGTATCATCATGTCTAAAATTGATGATGAATTTTGCTTGGACTTATTTCTACTCATCATTTCCCAGATAGATGGATTTCTATTCTGAATGGGTGGATCTGAGTATGAATTTGGGAAAAATGTGGACTAGATGGATATGGAGGACAATTTGGTTGAGAATTAGACTCGGGGGACTCGAAACCCCATGAACTCTGTGACGAGTTGAAATTATTATGAAAATTATAGTCATAAGATGGGGGTGTGGGTTATACTCATTCGGATAAGACCATTCCGGCACACTAGATTGGTCAAAGTTAGGGTATGCCGGGTTGGTAATATCCGAATAATAGTTAGGGGTGTAATATGGATTAAAATTGGAATTATTATTATATGCCATATCACACCAACACAAACGAAACAAACAAATAAACAAACAAAAAAAAAGAAAAATTCTAACCTAAGTTAGGGTAGACCTATGACCTAGACGACTCCTAACTGGTTAGACCGTCCACGGGAGGTCGGGTGTAGACTTTGACCACAAGTTAATCAGCCAGGTCGGGGCAAGAATGGTGGGAGGTTTTCCGTCAAAGACGTTCCTTAATTAAATAACCACCACACTTCGGGCTTTCGGCCCTC
This sequence comes from Agave tequilana, assembly GCA_038442645.1. Classification (NCBI taxonomy): domain Eukaryota; kingdom Viridiplantae; phylum Streptophyta; class Magnoliopsida; order Asparagales; family Asparagaceae; genus Agave; species Agave tequilana. The sequence continues at coordinate 169,108 of JAVJIF010008760.1, forward strand.
AATCCCCTTCCTAGACACTGATTTGGCAGGAGTCAACTTCCAACACCGTTCCCCCTTAGGATAATCTCCTATTGAGTCCGAGATGTCCCTAGGGCCAACGTCTACTCTTTTTTTATGTTAGGCTTGGGTTAGTGAGTGCTCGGGATATGATTTTTGGGCTAAGGAAGGGTGATGAAATCCCCACCTTATCTTGTTAATGGGTTATGCCCTTAAGATGAATTAGTGCAAGTGTACAATATAAATAGATAAGAATCACTCAAAGCAGAAAATCAACCAAGAGATGAATCCTATTCTACATGCAATGCGTACGTACCTTGCTCCTCCAGCACTCTTCAACAGTAAATAAAAATAATTGAAAAGACACGTGCCTAATATGCAAACGTCTAATCAACTTTTATCAATTACAACCAATTTTTACTGTTGAATTAATTTAACAGGTATATGGTGAGAAATACAGTATTTCAAATATAGCAGAAGCTGAATCTTGCAGAGCTGCAGAGCCTGCAGAAAATTGGTTAGAAGTCAACTCCTTTGTGCCGCGTTTGCGCGGCTTTTGCCGTGGGAACGCGGCACTCTGGAGGGATCCTGGGCTCTGCTTTCGAGAGCAGAGGCCCAGGTCCACTTATATGTCACTGCAGTTGCCAAAATCCTGTTTCTTCACCTGTAACCTGCAACAGAAAAGAATAAAGAATAAGTTAATAATTAAATTTTTTTGTTTTAGAGATAACTTACCGTCCCTCCCCGGCAACGGCGCCAATTTGTTGACTGATTTTTCCTGCACACAAAAATAAAGTATTAGATTTAAAAATAGGATGTGCAAGTTCTCAGTTCTAATCCGCGGTAGCAAGGCTATGCGGGTCGTGATCCTCAAGGAGGGACTGCGATGGAAGCGTTAAGCAAGTTAATCTCTAAAAATTTATCTTTTTTAGTTATTTTGTTAGTCACGATGGTATTTACAATGAGTTGTGGTATTTACAATGGATCGAAGAAAAGAATATGGAGAGAGATTGATTTAATCTACAAAAAAGAAATAAAAAAGAAGAAAAGAAAACTTACTTGAGTTGGAGAAAATAAGTGAAAACCTAATACTTTCTACCGTTTTTCGGAGGCGTTGAACGTATGAACCTTGGGATCGAACTCAGTCCGTTGTCGCATTAGGTCATCAAGCCTTGGGCAAGCATGAGTTGATACGCCTCGAGGAGGAGAACATCGCCATGGAATATCGTTGGAACCCCGATCTTCGGTATACTTATGGTTCGGTAATCGCTTGCATGCTCATCACCAATCACAGAGATGAAAAGAGAAAAAGAAATAGAAAACAAGAATAAAAGTAAAACATAGAAATAAGAAACAAAACAAAATAATACCTTTATTGCTTTAATCCATGGCAGAGAAGAGAAGATACATCAGTGTCACCCTCAATATAATCATCTCTCTCTCTCTTTAAAATAAAAAGAAAAGAAAATCTAACTACAAAGGAAGAAACCCTAGAAAAAACCTAACTTTGGCCCTTGGCTCGCCTCTGGACGACTCTGTACGTTGCGACTGCTCGGATATTTATAGTGCAGAATGTAGAGGAGTCCCGGATGAAGCTGCCAACCAAAACTGAGCTCTGGATCTTATCTTTTTGCCGCCAGTTCCTGGGTTTGCCGCCAGTTTGCGGCAAAGTTAGGGCTTCTGGCCATGCGCTTTGGCGCGTGGCCTCTCCTGGTCCGTCCCTTTGGGCGCCTGCTTCTAGAATTTTGATCCAGGCCTTTTAATCTGGATTTTTGAGATAACTTGGTAATCAAGTTACTCTTAATCCAGATTTCTTCAAATCCTCTCTCCACGAAATTCCTCTTTATCTTAGCTTTTTATCCTTATCCCGCAGGTGTTTAGGGTTTGATAGAAGTCTATCCAACCCTAATTTCTGATATTTGCAACTTTTAGCCCTTGTATTTGCATTTTGAATCTTTGTATTTACGCTTTTTCACCTGGGCTTCAAATATGGGCTTTTGGGCTTCATTGGGCTTTATTTATTATTAAATTGATAATTCGAGGCCTGCACACAATAAATAATAAAATATTAATAATTGTGCAGAATTAAATGAATAAATATGAAAATGTGATGGTAAATATGATGATAAAAATGCACTTTTGACTACCAATCATCGTGTCTCATCATATCTTGCAGAAATAGTCTCAAATCAAGATTTTCTCCGTTAGGGTTACCCTAGGAAGAACCAGAACAGTTATGATTTCCCCATCTTTTCATGTCCGAGTTGGTCCAAGAATAACAAGAAACTGAAGTATGAAAGGATAGGATAACTTCAGAATTCAAGGATATGATTATCAAGAGAGAATGGATAACTTTGTACTTGTAGTTGAATTGTATAACCAAGACTCATGCATTCCAGTTGCAAATTCCTTTACCATTAATTTGCCGTCTGGACGTACTGAGGAGGTGAGAGCCTAAGCTCTGATACCAACCTGTAACGCCCCGATCCTGGCGGATACGGAGACATTACTGCAACGTATATACGTAGGTCAGAACTACCCTCACGTATATACGCTAAGCATCAGTACAAGCAAGAATCAGAGTACGGAAGCAAGTGGTGCATTATACATTCCAACATATGAGTACAATTACAAAGTTATCACCAGAGGTGATCCAATATTACATGAATATTACATCACAGATATGCGCAATTGCGAGATTACAAGCAAATGTACATGGATGAATAGTACAAAAGGGCACTCACGAGTTTACAAAAGGAAAACTCGAGAGGCACACAAGGGGGCCTGGAAGGAAAGAGCTCTGAACGGTCTGCTGGAGATCCACGCTACCGCTGCGCCACTCTGATCAGCAACTGGGAGAATCCATAAGCTCCAAGCTCCATGACCTGGACATGAGGATCCAGGGGAGTCAGATGAAACTCCCCAGGCGAGTGGTGATGCAAAAGCCAAGTGGCGAACAAGGATAAGTACATGTATAGTGATAAAACCAAATAAAGCCGAGGGCGAGCAAATCTGATTGTATGGTTTCAGATCACGGCTCCATAAGACTAGTACGTCGAAGGAATAATCCAAACAAGGAAACCCTCATCTATATACCTTTATCTCATGTCACCATAATCCAAGCACATACAACCCGACTGTACTCAGGGCATGATAAGAAAATGAACAGGAGGCAGGTGGATACAAGGGATAAAGCAGAGCAAGAGCAGCTAATATAATAATAACCATAAAATCGGAAATCCGATGTAAAACCAGTACAAGCAAATATGGTGAGGCATATCACAGATTCATAGCCGTTTAAGTCGCAGGCTTCAGTATGCGTCCCATTCCACATACCTCTACTTACAACTTAAAGAGCCGGTTATTATTATTATTATTACTCGTCTTACCCTGATATCTAGCTATGTGAACTAGCGTCCCAGCACACATAGATCCATATCCGAGTAAAGCAAGGTTGTTATTGGAAACCAGCGGGGGTATCAACGAACTATGTTTACAGTGGGTCCCGTACATACCCGGGACCACGGCCCAGGATTGTTCCGTTGCTTGGTGACGGAACCTGCCACAAGGCTAACAGGAGGGACTTATGTATGCCCTTATCATGATTCAGGAGGAGGGAGCCAGCACTCCCCTCGGTCGCCTGGAGGCCCACAGGTCAGACCGGAAGTTTTAGTTGCACAACATGCCTAATACCACTGTAAACACGAACACATATTGATAGCCGCATGTTCCCCCGACCCGATGCAAGTTGTTCCTTTTATGAATTATTAGATTAATTATCAATTTACGGGAATAACAAGAGCAGGACATGATCAGGAATTCAGGAGTTCAGGTCACTGTATATAATACAGGATAACAGGTCACTGATCATGATACAGGATATCAGGTCACTGTACATAGTACAGGATAACAAGACAGGGTTCCCGTAAATGTGATAATCACAGGTCAAGTATATCATGCTGGGTGTCAAGTGATAGCATGACAGGATGATGATATTAGACAGGTAACCAGTCATGTCAAGAGATTGATATAGTCCGGTGGCAAGCCATGTCATAACAAGGGGTCTTGCCAAATAGTAGCATGTCAGGTGTCAGGTGATAGTACAACAGTTGTCAAGTGATATACATGTGTTAAATAGTAACATGCAGAAATGACAGTATGAAGAAATGACACGGTGGTAGGATAGTAGCTGAGCACAACCAAGCGGAGCTGAGCAAGCTGGAAGTACAGACAGCAAACAGTATTTAACACTAGAGCGTCTGGCGAGGTTACCGGGACGACTCGACTGAAGTACGAGCGGTAAATCCGGCAGCAACTCGCCTAGACGAATCTAGTGGTAAAGTGCTGAACGCTGATCATGATAACCAGGCGGAGCTGAACAAGCTGGAGGCACAGGCAGCGAACAGGGTTTAGACACTAATGCGTTCTGCGAGGTTACCGGGATACTCGGATTAAGATACGAGTAGAGAATCCGGCAGCAACTCGCCTAAACGAATTTAGTGAATAAAGCACTGAGCGCTAAGCATGCTCACCAGGCGGAGCTGAGAAACCTGACGATCCCAATCACGCCTCTTCCGAGACAGTGAGGGACCGGAGGCTGAACTGAGAGACCTGCCGGTCCCAATCACGCCTCTTCCGAGACAGTGAGGGACCGGAGGTTTAAGGGTCCGGAAGCCAAGTATGGTGTAAGGCAGTACAATACATCACAGGCATGGTATATGTACAAGAAGGAAACTACCCTAGTACAAGCATTCGTCACAGAGCAACACATGTCCAGATATTGGCACTCGGCCATACACAGATACAGGGACTCAGCCCAATACAAAATACATGGAAACATAGAATAAAATACATGTCGACCCGACGAAGCGGGGAAACCCAAATGGAGGCGAGAGCGAGGACACTCGCCTAAATCACCGGAAAGCCGAAAGTCTGGAATCCAGGGAACTTGCGCACGCGCCATAAAATAATATATATGAGGAGAGAGAAAGTGTACAGGGAGACGCGGTTTGAGGAAGTGAGACGCGGGAGCGCAGACGCGGGAGTCGCGTCGCGGGATTAGCAAACGCAGGAATCACAAACGCGGGAATAGCAGACGCGGGGGTTCGTGTTGCAGGAATGGCAGACGCCGGAATAGCAAACGCGGAAATCACAGACGCGAGGATCGCGTCGCGAGAATAGCAGACGCGGGATAGCAGACGCGGGATTCGCATCGCATAGATGCCTCAAACGCGAGATCTGCGTTCAAGTGCGGACGCGAGGGAAACGCGGACGCGGGCGTGGGTTCTGCGTCGCGTCAATACAGAAACGCGCGAAGCGCGTTAAGGGATTGCCTAGACGCGGGGTGAGATCCGCGTTAGGAAAATCTTGGCGAGGAAAATCACTCGCCGACAAGATTCCTTGCTGCGCCCGACGAAGGGAAGTTCGGCCCCAATCCAGAAGGAGGGTACCGGCCCTAAGTCTTGCCAACGGAGAAGAACGCGGCCCCAATCCAAAAGGAGTGGCCGGCCCTTGAGTCTTGCCGACGAAGAAGAGCACGGCCCCAATCCAAAAGGAGTGGCCGGCCCTGATAAGAGTCATTTCCAAATGGAGAAGACGAACAGGAAAAGGAACTAGGAAGAGAGAGAGAGAGAGAGAGAGAGAGAAAGTTGTAGGGAATAGAGAGAGAAAATGAGGTGTATTTTGAAATAAAATTGGGATTTAAAGGAGTGGGGTATTGATGTAAATAGAGGGAAGTAGTTTTTGGAATGAAGTGGGGGTATTTTAGGAAAGAGGGGAATCTTTTTATTTAGGGATGAAATGGAAAGGAAAAAGGAAAGAAAGAAATGAAAAGAAGAAGGAGGAGGAGTGGGGTGGCCGGCCGCCGGCGGTGGCCGGCCGGCCAGGCGGCGGCGGCGGCGGCGCCTGGGAGGCCGCCGCGCGCGGTGGAGAGAGGGAGGAGGGGTGGGCCTTTGGTGTTGTGGTTGTTGTTGTTGTTGTTGTGATGGAGGTGGAAGATGATGGTGGTGGTGGTTGTGGTGGTTGTGGTGGTGATTGGAGGTTGTGGGGAGTTAGAGGAGGTGGAGGAGGTGATGATGGAGTTGTTAGAGTGGTGGAATTGGTGGTGGTGAGGGAGAATTTGGAAGAAATTAGAGGTGGGAGATGATAGGTTCTTGGAGAAATTGAGGAGAAGGAGGAGGAATTTGGGGTTGTTGATGGTGGAGGAGTATTGTGGGGTGTTGGGGGATGCGGCGCCGGAGGCGGCGGCGGCGGTGGATGATGATGAGTTGGGTTGGGTGAGAGGTTGAAGATGAAGTGTGGGTTGTGTTTTTTTGTTGGAGGAGGATGAATTGGAATGAAAAAGAAAAAGGAAGGGATGAGGTGTTTAAAGAAGAAGGAAATGAGAGTGATAAATGGGGATGGGTATTCACCTGCACAGCCATGCCCTGCTCCCCCTTGCTGCGTTGAGGAGATGGGAGTGGGTGAAGGAGGAAAAAGAAAAGAAGAAAAAGAAGAAAGTCAAAAGGAAAAAAGGAAATTAATAAAATAAAATAAAATAGTTTAAAAATTTTCATTATTAAGTAATTTATTTATTATAATTTCTGAAAGTATAAATAGTGGGGTAGGGAAGGAAAAAGTACAGAAAGTTAAGACCGGTAATAAATATTATTATTTTAATAAGGTAAAAATTCGACTGTTTCAGAATCCTTCCGAAAAATTCTCAAAAATAGCAAATATTATTCTAAGATGTTTGGTGAAATCGGATTTCAAAAATATAGTATAGTTTTAAAAATAAAAATCTTGAAATCATCCGGCGATACCGGCCGACACCAATTCCGGTGAAATTTTCATAAATTCATAAAATTCTCAGAAAAAGGTATTTAGATAGGAAATGTGATTTTAAGAAATAATGTCTAAAGGCCCTTCTAGTAATTCCAATCCGTTTGTAAATTAAAAATCCGGGAATCGGTCAGCGGCACTGATCGACACCGGTTTTGAAGATTCCCAACTTAATTGAGGAAAATTCCAGAAAATCATAGAAAATCTAGAATATTGGAAAATGATGTTTAAAACTAAAATCGGTCAAATCGGAATACCGAAATGTCCAAATCGAGCAATGCTCTAGGATCGGGCCCTCGGTTCAGACTAGGGCTGACTCCGAGTCCACGAATCCAAATCCAAGACAAAACATTCATATAAATAGTTCGTACTACAAAACAAATACCGAAGGTAAATCGAAAAATACGATCGAAAAATCTGAATACGTAATTAAGTACGTATTCCGGGAGCGGGGTGTTACATTCCATCCACCTTACAAAAAATTGCGTCCTCGCAATTTCGATAAGGGGTAAATGAACACAAAAAGATAGGAATGAGAATTATGCCAATCAAGATATGAATAACTATGAGCCGTTCTCCCAGATCAACTGAACGGCTAACTCAAGACTGAGGCATCTCCGCACTTCTGTCGTATATATACATCCTCTGACGGTGCCATACTGATCTGATGTCTGCTCATAAGGGAACGCTGTCAGAACTTCAAAAGACTAATCCATCCTGAATAATATAGAGTGAGCTGACTTGGAGAGATAATCAATAATACTTCAATCAGGCTGTGAACCAAAGCTGATGAGATCCATAGAAATCCATAGTGCTGAAATCCATAATATAATACAAAACCCTGCATGGCATGATGTTGTCCTTCTGCAGTAGAATTACTGAGGTGCCATATACATATTAATTCCCCGGGAATAAACCAGAATACCCAAGATAAAGAAAACCTTGATAATGATGAGTATAAATCAAGAAGACCAATAATTAAGAATTTCCGTAAACTGGGCGTTGCTAATTCTGAAAGACGTAGCCAAGAATATAGAATAACTGTGAAGAATTCTGAATACTGACTTCTGAATGATAACCCGTCTGCAGATGAAACATGAAGAAGATATCTGAGCCCTGCAAGATTGGTGGAATGGACCATTAACAAAGGTCATGGCGATAGTCCAGATATAGTGATGAAATTCTGTTCAGCAGATCCATGAAAGCACGCTGGGCAGAAGAAATCCGAGGAATGGGCTAGAGTGCTAAGCACCGAAGGGACTAGCCACGGATGAAACCAAGCCTAGATGAGGTCATCGCGTAACACAGCTCAGGTGTTTAAACATTAGGGTGCCGCGAAGCTAACGCTCTACGAGGCTCGCATATGGCGAAGCTCACGCGGCGAAGCCAGCGCGTAACACAACGCTAAATGCTAAGCACCAGGGTGCAGCGAAACTCACACCCGGTTAGGTTCACGGATGACTAGAACACGACCCTCGCTTAGCGAGGCTAGCAGAGCCCAGGTTCTGCCAAGTCAATAAGGATCACCAGAAGTTCGTGGCTCTGAGAACATGATCAAGAAATTATAATAACCGAAACATGCCGCGAATGTTGTCTTCCAAGTAACAATCTGGCTGTAAATCAGCTCTAAGAATATCCGAGTTCCACGAACATAGTTGAAGAAATCATGACCGCTATTGGAGGAATAGGAATGAAAAATATCATAACTCTGTCTGCCAGAAGTCCTGATTCTGAAATGTTGTTATATACTGACACTCCTCATGAAATGATGCAGTCTATCTGATTATATAAGCGATGACTACTCCACTTGACGTACCGGTCTCCTAGGATGTATCCATAAATACAAGAATATAATGCGAGGCCGAAGATCTGCCCAGTATAAGACAATGTGATATACCAGAGTCGAGGAATGCCAGAACATAATGAGAGTGACTACATCTGCCCTGCTATTATCTCACTAGTCTATACATATCTTAAGTTGGCATAAAGGTTATAAAAATCAGAATAGTAAAAATAGGAGAGATAGGAATCATGAAATAGGGAGAGAGATAGGACGGACTAGGATTGATGGTGATAGTTCAATGAGGAGGATATGATAGAGAGAAGTTTACCAACTCCCGGACATGCTAAAAATGGGGATAATGGTTACGGTCAGTCCTTTCAGGGTTCCTTTTTCAGATATTGAGCATCCCTTCTTGCTCTCTCCCCATCAAATTGAGCATTCCGACTTCCTCTTTTGTCCGATTATATGTTTGCCTCCCTTCATCATGTACCCTAGTTCTCGGTCTCTTTTGTGTATGACTCCATGCTGGATGCTGGGGATGAAGTGAGGTTATTCTGACAGTAGGTCCTGGATTCCCTCACAACGGTGATACTGGAAGAGTTGATCTGATCGGTGTAATGTTCTCTGCTTTCTTGAACAGACAGTCACTTTTCAACTAATCTCTGAACCCGCGTACGACATAATCCGTAACCTTTCTGGTGGTTGTGTTGGAGGTGCCCGGCTTCAGACAATATCCACACATCATATGTTGTGGGCAGGATTGGAGGGATGGCTTAGCTAGTAGGGCGTCCAGAGGCCTGTCTGAGCCTTCAACTTCCATCAATTAAGAGGGTCTCTTCGCTAACTTCATCTGCAACCATCCTGATCTTCCTCCTCTGGGTCCATTCTACTTCCCGGATAATGACAAAGGAACTTGAGAATACTTCTTGGGCTGCTTGGGGATAAGAAACATCTTGCTCTTCATCTTCATTTCTCACTAAGATATTGCTTGCTCGGTTCTCCTTGTCGGCCCCCATGTAAAACACCGACCGACTCTGTCTTAGGAATTTTGCAGTGTACTTATTTACAATTCAATCTTCTTACTGCAATTAGATAAATCGTTCCTTCATTTCTTTCTGAGCTATTACAGAGAAGATTCTTCTTATAAAAATTCTTCAAGAACTAGTCCCAAGTGATGGGCTTTTGCAGTCTCGCTGCTTCCGCCAACTACTACATCCAGGCTACATCTTCTAACTGAATTTTGATCATTTTCACCTAGTTCTCGTCAGGGACCCAAGTTGACTTAGAAGACCCATCAGGTTTACTGACCACTGCTATGCATCCAGGGCTTCCCCATGCTTGAAAAGATTGCCGGCTGTAATTTCCTGAAATCCAACATGTCGCCTGGCTTCTGTTCCCGGAGTGCAACCAATGATCCTTGGTGCGGGACCTTCGTCTGTACTTGATCGTGTCTCATCATATCTTGCAGAAATAGTCTCAAATCAAGATTTTCTCCATTAGGGTTACCCTAGGAAGAACCAGAACCGTTATGATTTCCCCATCTTTTCATGTCCGAGTTGGTCCAAGAATAACAAGAAACTGAAGTATGAAAGGATAGGATAACTTCAGAATTCAAGGATAAGATTATCAAGAGAGAATGGATAACTTTGTACTTGTAGTTGAATTGTATAACCAAGACTCATGCATTCCAGTTGCAAATTCCTTTACCATTAATTTGCCGTCTGGACGTACTGAGGAGGTGAGAGCCTAAGCTCTGATACCAACCTGTAACGCCCCGATCCTGGCGGATACGGAGACATTACTGCAACGTATATACGTAGGTCAGAACTACCCTCACGTATATACGCTAAGCATCAGTACAAGCAAGAATCAGAGTACGGAAGCAAGTGGTGCATTATACATTCCAACATATGAGTACAATTACAAAGTTATCACCAGAGGTGATCCAATATTACATGAATATTACATCACAGATATGCGCAATTGCGAGATTACAAGCAAATGTACATGGATGAGTAGTACAAAAGGGCACTCACGAGTTTACAAAAGGAAAACTCGAGAGGCACACAAGGGGGCCTGGAAGGATAGAGCTCTGAACGGTCTGCTGGAGATCCACGCTACCGCTGCGCCACTCTGATCAGCAACTGGGAGAATCCATAAGCTCCATGACCTGGACATGAGGATCCAGGGGAGTCAGATGAAACTCCCCAGGCGAGTGGTGATGCAAAAGCCAAGTGGCGAACAAGGATAAGTACATGTATAGTGATAAAACCAAATAAAGCCGAGGGCGAGCAAATCTGATTGTATGGTTTCAGATCACGGCTCCATAAGACTAGTACGTCGAAGGAATAATCCAAACAAGGAAACCCTCATCTATATACCTTTATCTCATGTCACCATAATCCAAGCACATACAACCCGACTGTACTCAGGGCATGATAAGAAAATAAACAGGAGGCAGGTGGATACAAGGGATAAAGCAGAGCATGAGCAGCTAATTATAATAACCATAAAACCGAAAATCCGATGTAAAACCAGTACAAGCAAATATGGTGAGGCATATCACAGATTCATAGCCGTTTAAGTCGCAGGCTTCAGTATGCGTCCCATTCCACATACCTCTACTTACAACTTAAAGAGCCGGTTATTATTATTATTATTACTCGTCTTACCCTGATATCTAGCTATGTGAACTAGCGTCCCAGCACACATAGATCCATATCCGAGTAAAGCAAGGTTGTTATTGGAAACCAGCGGGGGTATCAACGAACTATGTTTACAGTGGGTCCCGTACATACCCGGGACCACGGCCCAGGATTGTTCCGTTGCTTGGTGACGGAACCTGCCGCAAGGCTAACAGGAGGGACTTATGTATGCCCTTATCATGATTCAGGAGGAGGGAGCCAGCACTCCCCTCGGTCGCCTGGAGGCCCACAGGTCAGACCGGAAGTTTTAGTTGCACAACATGCCTAATACCACTGTAAACACGAACACATATTGATAGCCGCATGTTTCCCCCGACCCGATGCAAGTTGTTCCTTTTATGAATTATTAGATTAATTATCAATTTACGGGAATAACAAGAGCAGGACATGATCAGGAATTCAGGAGTTCAGGTCACTGTATATAATACAGGATAACAGGTAACTGATCATGATACAGGATATCAGGTCACTGTACATAGTACAGGATAACAAGACAGGGTTCCCGTAAATGTGATAATCACAGGTCAAGTATATCATGCTGGGTGTCAAGTGATAGCATGACAGGATGATGATATTAGACAGGTAACCAGTCATGTCAAGAGATTGATATAGTCCGGTGGCAAGCCATGTCATAACAAGGGGTCTTGCCAAATAGTAGCATGTCAGGTGTCAGGTGATAGTACAACAGTTGTCAAGTGATATACATGTGTTAAATAGTAACATGCAGAAATGACAGGTATGAAGAAATGACACGGTGGTAGGATAGTAGCTGAGCACAACCAAGCGGAGCTGAGCAAGCTGGAAGTACAGACAGCAAACAGTATTTAACACTGGAGCGTCTGGCGAGGTTACCGGGACGACTCGACTGAAGTACGAGCGGTAAATCCGGCAGCAACTCGCCTAGACGAATCTAGTGGTAAAGTGCTGAACGCTGATCATGATAACCAGGCGGAGCTGAACAAGCTGGAGGCACAGGCAGCGAACAGGGTTTAGACACTAATGCGTTCTGCGAGGTTACCGGGATACTCGGATTAAGATACGAGTAGAGAATCCGGCAGCAACTCGCCTAAACGAATTTAGTGAATAAAGCACTGAGCGCTAAGCATGCTCACCAGGCGGAGCTGAGAAACCTGACGATCCCAATCACGCCTCTTCCGAGACAGTGAGGGACCGGAGGCTGAACTGAGAGACCTGCCGGTCCCAATCACGCCTCTTCCGAGACAGTGAGGGACCGGAGGTTGAAGGGTCCGGAAGCCAAGTATGGTGTAAGGCAGTACAATACATCACAGGCATGGTATATGTACAAGAAGGAAACTACCCTAGTACAAGCATTCGTCACAGAGCAACACATGTCCAGATATTGGCACTCGGCCATACACAGATACAGGGACTCAGCCCAATACAAAATACATGGAAACATAGAATAAAATACATGTCGACCCGACGAAGCGGGGAAACCCAAATGGAGGCGAGAGCGAGGACACTCGCCTAAATCACCGGAAAGCCGAAAGTCTGGAATCCAGGGAACTTGCGCACGCGCCATAAAATAATATATATGAGGAGAGAGAAAGTGTACAGGGAGACGTGGTTAGAGGAAGTGAGACGCGGGAGCGCAGACGCGGGAGTCGCGTCGCGGGATTAGCAAACGCAGGAATCACAAACGCGGGAATAGCAGACGCGGGGGTTCGTGTTGCAGGAATGGCAGACGCCGGAATAGCAAACGCGGAAATCACAGACGCGAGGATCGCGTCGCGAGAATAGCAGACGCGGGATAGCAGACGCGGGATTCGCATCGCATAGATGCCTCAAACGCGAGATCTGCGTTCAAGTGCGGACGCGAGGGAAACGCGGACGCGGGCGTGGGTCTGCGTCGCGTCAATACAGAAACGCGCGAAGCGCGTTAAGGGATTGCCTAGACGCGGGGTGAGATCCGCGTTAGGAAAATCTTGGCGAGGAAAATCACTCGCCGACAAGATTCCTTGCTGCGCCCGACGAAGGGAAGTTCGGCCCCAATCCAGAAGGAGGGTACCGGCCCTAAGTCTTGCCAACGGAGAAGAACGCGGCCCAATCCAAAAGGAGTGGCCGGCCCTTGAGTCTTGCCGACGAAGAAGAGCACGGCCCCAATCCAAAAGGAGTGGCCGGCCCTGATAAGAGTCATTTCCAAATGGAGAAGACGCACAGGAAAAGGAACTAGGAAGAGAGAGAGAGAGAGAGAGAGAGAGAGAAAGTTGTAGGGAAAAGAGAGAGAAAATGAGGTGTATTTTGAAATAAAATTGGGATTTAAAAGAGTGGGGTATTGATGTAAATAGAGGGAAGTAGTTTTTGGAATGAAGTGGGGGTATTTTAGGAAAGAGGGGAATCTTTTTATTTAGGGATGAAATGGAAAGGAAAAAGGAAAGAAAGAAAAGAAGAAAGAAAGAAAGAAATGAAAGAAGAAGGAGGAGGAGTGGGGTGGCCGGCCGCCGGCGGTGGCCGCCGGCCAGGCGGCGGCGGCGGCGGCGCCTGGGAGGCCGCCGCGCGCGGTGGAGAGAGGGAGGAGGGGTGGGCCTTTGGTGTTGTGGTTGTTGTTGTTGTTGTTGTGATGGAGGTGGAAGATGATGGTGGTGGTGGTTGTGGTGGTTGTGGTGGTGATTGGAGTTGTGGGGAGTTAGAGGAGGTGGAGGAGGTGATGATGGAGTTGTTAGAGTGGTGGAATTGGTGGTGGTGAGGGAGAATTTGGAAGAAATTGGAGGTGGGAGATGATGGGTTCTTGGAGAAATTGAGGAGAAGGAGGAGGAATTTGGGGTTGTTGATGGTGGAGGAGTATTGTGGGGTGTTGGGGATGCGGCGCCGAGGCGGCGGCGGCGGTGGATGATGATGAGTTGGGTTGGGTGAGAGGTTGAAGATGAAGTGTGGGTTGTGTTTTTTGTTGGAGGAGGATGAATTGGAATGAAAAAGAAAAAGGAAGGGATGAGGTGTTTAAAGAAGAAGGAAATGAGAGTGATAAATGGGGATGGGTATTCACCTGCACAGCCATGCCCTGCTCCCCCTTGCTGCGTTGAGGAGATGGGAGTGGGTGAAGGAGGAAAAAGAAAAGAAGAAAGAAGAAAGTCAAAAGGAAAAAAGGAAATTAATAAAATAAAATAAAATAGTTTAAAAATTTTCATTATTAAGTAATTTATTTATTATAATTTCTGAAAGTATAAATAGTGGGGTAGGGAAGGAAAAGTACAGAAAGTTAAGACCGGTAATAAATATTATTATTTTAATAAGGTAAAAATTCGACTGTTTCAGAATCCTTCCGAAAATTCTCAAAAATAGCAAATATTATTCTAAGATGTTTGGTGAAATCGGATTTCAAAAATAATAGTATAGTTTTTAAAAATAAAAATCTTGAAATCATCCGGCGATACCGCCGACACCAATTCCGGTGAAATTTTCATAAATTCATAAAATTCTCAGAAAAAGGTATTTAGATAGGAAAATGTGATTTTAAGAAATAATGTCTAAAGGCCCTTCTATAATTCCAATCCGTTTGTAAATTAAAAATCCGGGAATCGGTCAGCGGCACTGATCGACACCGGGTTTTGAAGATTCCCAACTTAATTGGGAAAATTCCGAAAATCATAGAAAATCTAGAATATTGGAAAATGATGTTTAAAACTGAAATCGGTCAAATCGGAATACCGGAATGTCCAAATCGAGCAATGCTCTAAGATCGGGCCCTCGGTTCAGACTAGGCTGACTCCGAGTCCACGAATCCAATCCAAGACAAAACATTCATATAAATAGTTCGTACTACAAAACAAATACGAAGTAAAATCGAAAAATACGATCGAAAAATCTGAATACGTAATTAAGTACGTATTCCGGGAGCGGGGTGTTACATTCCCTCCACCTTACAAAAATTGCGTCCTCCGCAATTTTCGATAAGGGGTAAATGAACACAAAAAGATAGGAATGATAATTATGCCAATCAAGATATGAATAAACTATGAGCCGTTCTCCCAGATCAACTGAACGGCTAACTCAAGACTGAGGCATCTCCGCACTTCTGTCGTATGTATACATCCTCTGACGGTGCCATAATACTGATCTGATGTCTGCTCATAAGGGAACCTGTCAGAACTTCAAAAGACTAATCCATCCTGAATAATATAAGTGAGCTGACTTGAGAGATAATCAATAATACTTCAATCAGGCTGTGAACCAAAGCTGATGAGATCCATAGAAATCCATAGTGCTGAAATCCTAATATAATACAAAACCCTGCATGGCATGATGTTGTCCTTCTGCAGTAGAATTACTGAGGTGCCATATACATATTAATTCCCCGGGATAAACCAGAATACCCAAGATAAAGGAAAACTTGATAATGATGAGTATAAATCAGAAGACCATAATTAAGAATTTCCGTAAACTGGGCGTTGCTAATTCTGAAAGACGTAGCCAAGATATAGAATACCTGTGAAGAATTCTGAATACTGACTTCTGAATGATAACCCGTCTGCAGATGAAACATGAAGAAGATATCTGAGCCCTGCAAGATTGGTGGAATGGACCATTAACAAAGGTCATGGCGATAGTCCAGATATAGTGATGAAATTCTGTTCAGCAGATCCATGAAAGCACGCTGGGCAGAAGAAATCCGAGGAATGGGCTAGAGTGCTAAGCACCGAAGGGACTAGCCACGGATGAAACCAAGCCTAGATGAGGTCATCGCGTACACACAGCTCAGGTGTTTAAACATTAGGTGCCGCGAAGCTAACGCTCTACGAGGCTCGCATATGGCGAAGCTCACGCGGCGAAGCCAGCGCGTAACACAACGCTAAATGCTAAGCACCATGGGTGCAGCGAAACTCACACCCTGTTAGGTTCACGGATGACTAGAACACGACCCTCGCTTAGCGAGGCTAGCAGAGCCAGGTTCTGCCAAGTCAATAAGGATCACCAGAAGTTCGTGGCTCTGAGAACATGATCAAGAATTATAATAACCGAAACATGCTGCGCGAATGTTTGTCTTCCAAGTAACAATCTGGCTGTAAATCAGCTCTAAGAATATCCGAGTTCCACGAACATAGTTGAAGAAATCATGACCGCTATTGGAGGAATAGGAATGAAAATATCATAACTCTGTCTGCCAGAAGTCCTGATTCTGAAATGTTGTTATATACTGACACTCCTCATGAATGATGCAGTCTATCTGATTATATAAGCGATGACTACT